>JAQIXC010000720.1:0-21049 GCA_034697605.1 Metabelba pulverosa | reverse complement strand
ACGACATACCATACCTCCGCATCCCTAACCCTATCCCTCTCCTTTGCATCCATCTATTCCTATCCCTATCCCTATCCGAGTCCTATGCGAATCCAATGTGAATGCAATGGCAATCGCAATGCCTTATCGATAGGAATAGATTGAATGCGATGTGCATTACGTCGTCTGTGTCCTCAGCCAAGGACTTGAGCTCTAGTTAATTGGTTTGACTCATACCTAGCGATGAACGCATTGAAACGCATTTTCAATTCATTGGTTCGTTCGCACATTCATTCACTTCGTTCTCTTACACAACGTTTACACAACTTATATCACATTCGACTCTATTATTAATTCGAGTTTTGAAGTTATGCCATAAGTCCGCTAAACAGCTAAATATAATACAAACAAAACCTCTCAAACAATCTGAATATTATGAATACTAATTAGAAGTTTGAGAATAAGTTTTTTAGTTATTTCTCAACGACTTCATTGTTAACTTAAATTGAATTTACATGAATTTAATTTTTTCCATTAAAACACTATTTTATAAAATACTTTATTTAGTGAATGTAAAACATTTTAGTAGAAAATAATCAAAAATTTATTGAATAAAAAATTATATTTCGAAAAGAATATAATTATTTCCTCTCTTCAGTAGTGTCTAACAGTCTTATGATTCGAATTTTATCATTAATTGCTTTAAGTTAGAACTAAAATATTTTTCATATTTTACATAACATAATAACTTAATAATATTTTGTTCGGCGCATACATTCATATCGTACATACATTTATGCATTGGCTGTAGTGTTGGTAGTGTTTGCAGAAATCGATAATTAGTCGAATAGTCGAATAATTTTCTTTTTCGAAATTCAATGCGAGTAATGAAACGGAGAAATGCAGTTATTGTACGAGAGGTTAATGTCGACTATGATTAGCACTACTATCGGCTCTCTGTTTGACCAATAATTGGGCGGAGATTTGGTTTTTATTCTCGCATTTTGTTTGTTTAGACTTTAAATATAGCGTTAGCTTCAGGTGAAAAGTTTAGAAACAAAATAAGGATCTATTGCTTACTCGGAATCTCTACTTCTCTACTCTCTTAGTCCTATCTATCGAACTCGGATTCAAAGCTTATTCCTCTTTATTTCATATCTCTATTCCGACTCCGAGTTGTATATAATAATAGTTCAGTCATTCGTTGGCAGCAATTAATACTCGAATCGCCTATCGATTGCTCGTCTACTCCGACCCAACGCACCAACACTCGCCAACACTCGCCAACACTCGCCAACACTCAGTGTCTGTCCGACAGTGTGCTGATCGCCAACTTAGGCATTGTCTCGAAAGTTGATTTCCAATTGTTTCGAATCTATTATTTAAATTGTGTCCAATGTTTGTGATGGATGTGTTGAGTTTGATCAATGAGTTCGACCCTCGTATTAGCCATTTTCCCAATACGTTTGGACCCATAAAAGGTTCGATTCGTTCGGACAAATGCCAAAACTTGCGATTCTTTTCCCATTTCTTTCCTTTCCTTTCCATTCTATACAATAAAAAGTTTGAAAAATAGACCGATTTTTGAGAAATTAAATGACATTATGTTTTGTTTATAATTACAGCACAAATCGAAATAATTCCGTGCAAAGTATGCGGTGATAAATCATCTGGTGTTCATTACGGCGTTATAACATGTGAGGGCTGTAAGGTATGGATTAAATCAAATTAATTGCTATAATATTGACTTTTTTAAAATACTCTTTTTCATAAATTCTCAATATTTTCAATATTTTCTCTATTGTTTTGTCCGGATTTTAGGGCTTTTTCAGGAGAAGTCAGTCAAGTGTTGTTAACTACCAGTGCCCGCGACAGAAGAATTGTGTCGTCGACAGAGTTAATAGGAATAGATGTCAATACTGCCGATTACAGAAATGTCTGGCACTCGGCATGTCTAGAGACGGTAATTATTGCTTGAAATTACATTTAATTGTATAATAGAGTTGTAAACATAGAGTCGAATAGAGATTGAAGTGAAGATTCTGTCAAATATATCGCTAATTATTACAAACAATTAGCAAATATTGCGATATTTACAACATTTTGAGAAATCGATGAAAAATAAATTGAATAACGAATTTAGCGGCGAATGGATTAAGGAATGCATTTTAATTTCTAATGAATTTGTATCTAAAAAGCGGTAAAATTTGGCCGAATGTCGAAAAAGCAAAGAGAGAAAGTAGAAGATGAGGTGCGGTTCCATAGGGCCCAACTAGTCCGTCCGCCGGGACAAACGACGAATGGTGGTCAACCTCCCACACCCACTACTGTTCCATCGACTTATCCCTCACAAACATCATCCGAAACATCTCCCGATAGCTCTGTTCTCGAACAACAGCCACAACAGCCGTCCTCCTCGAGCCAACACGTGCCCTACAACACCATCAGCAATGGGTGAGACGGCCTTCCTATCACTTCCTATCACTTCCTATCCATTCCTATCCATTCCTATCCATTCCTATCCATTCCTATCCATTCCCATCACTCGCTCTCATCCGCACATTCCGATTGCCACTGCAAGCGAACCCTCAGTTGTGGACATGTATTGAGAGGATTAAGATTAAAATCAGTATTAATTTGATATAAAATATTATTGATTGATAATAATTAATCGAATTGTTTTAAAATGCATAAAATGTTTGAATTGTTTATTGATTCCGTGAAATGTCGGCAAATATTGTTTTAAAGTTTTTTATTTGATTTATAAATACAATTGAGGACATGAAAGATAATATTGTGATTAAATATTTAATCGCAACAATCCGTACAATCGGAACAATCGGAACAATCCTTCCTATTAGTGAAGAGAACAGTGTTTTTCATGTCCTGTCGAAACATTGTTTTTGTTTTTCCTTCGATTAGCTATACATTAGATATCAAAACATTTGGCTTTTATTTAAGGCTTAAGATTAGCGAAAAGTCAAATCAATGCAAAACTGCAAACTCTAAGCAAACTCTTCCCCATTGCCTGCGCCTAAGCGAGTGCCTGTGCGAGTGCCTGTGCGAGTGCCTGTGCGAGAGCTGTCTAAGAGTGCTGTGTCTATATCCGGGTTATTTTAAATTTAGGTACACGCCGTACAACACAAATGGTGACCTCAATGTATATACGGATAAATATACGCCTTCCGTCTATACCTATACACCGCAAGGGATGGCAACATTCGACCTCTCGGCCACCACCACCGACTTCGTCGACAGCACCACATTTGATCAAAGACAACCCATCGACTCCCTGCCCGACACCAACGGTCTACTCTCGACCAGCGTTTCGCCCAACGCTATCATTAATAATTCACACTTAGGTTTGCTAATTGTCCATAGATTCGGTTAGCCTTACCATAGTAGGCATCCCTTCCCCCTTTCCTCCTCTTTCCTACCCTTCCGACCATAATCTCACACACACTCACACCAACCACGCGATGTAGTTTCGATATACTGTATATTCCCGTTATTAATGCAATTGTTGTATTAGTTGTCATATTTGAAACTAATTTAATGATTCGAAACAAATAACTATCAAAACTGTTTGCAAAACAGAACTACTGGCGAAGACGGTGTCCGAAGCACACGCGAGAACCTGTTTGTGTACGACTGAGCAGATCGTCGATATGATGCGGAAACCACACGACGCCAATAGGATCTTATATTTCAAGAATCTAGTCAGTAGTCCAATACTTGTTTTACATTTTTGTTTCGGTTTTGCAAATATTCTACTATTGGTTTGACTGGAATCGCAAACTAATGACTCAATTGAATGCTAACCCGCAGTCACACGAAGAGCTGTGGCTCGAGTGCGCGTCTCGACTGACGAATGTGATTCAGCAGATCATCGAATTTGCCAAGATGGTTCCCGGCTTCATGAAGTTGTCTCAAGACGACCAAATTGTTCTTCTCAAAGCGGGTTTGCACTCAATCTTAATCGTTAATCGCTTCAACCGATTCAATGTCTCATCAATTGATTGTCTCGTTTTGTAATTTGCAAATCACAGGCAGTTTTGAGTTATGCTGTCTTCGGATGAGCCGCTACTTCGACGTCTCATCGAAACAAGTATTGTTTGGCGACGGACTTATGCCAAAGGATGCATTCCTCACACAAGGTGCGACATTCCGCCCCACCGGCCCCTTCTGCCCAATCACTCCAATCACTCACTCACTTGTCTTTCTATCGATGAACAGCCGATATAACGGAATCAAAACTAGTGAACCAATCGTTCGATTTGGCCGAAAGTATAGCCGATATGAAACTAACCGAATCAGAGTTGGCTCTCTTCTCGGCCTACGCTTTGATAGCTCCGGGTGCGTATACTAATCAAACAAAGAGTCGCTTAGATTGAGTTGTGAGCACCGGTACTAACGATGATTTGGTGTTGCAGACCGGCACGGGTTGAAGGGCATTGTCGACATCCAGCGCCTGAATCAAGCGATTGTAAAGGCGTTGCGATTCGAGTTGAGTCGGACTCATATGAAGCCATTCAAGGGAGACGTGAGTGTCTTCGACGCACTCATCAATAAGATCCCTCTCCTCCGGGAGCTGAACATGCTGCACATGGAGGCGCTGTCGAAGTTCCGAAGGGCATCGCCGCACATGGAGTTCCCGCCACTACATAAAGAACTTTTTTCGATTGACATCTAGTGTTCATCGAATCATTGAATTCGACTCAATATTCAATTCATTTTATGCATCACTGCCTTCACTCAAACCAGAACTTAATTCAAACTCGAATTGACTTTTGACTAAAACTAAACTAAACAACAATTAAACTCAACTTCGACTCGAATCGGGCGTTCGGCGCGAATAGCATTTCCATTCAGTTTATGAGCTCTTATTTTAAAACAACATTTCTATTAAATTATTTATCTATTGATTAGAAGTTCGGCTCTACTCTCGAGATTCGATTCTATGGTTACTTTTGATATTTAATTGACATTAATCTTAAACTAAAGAATCAGAACTTCGAAAACGCATTTATCTATTGATTAGTTTAATTGTTGAGAATTATGAACTGTTTTGAGCCTCGATTTTAGGTTTGGGTTAAGTTTCTAAAGTTACCAAAACAACCATGTACGTTTTTAGACAAAGCAAAGAGTTATATAAGTTATATATTCCGTGGAAAATGTATACCGAATGAAATTTAATATAAATTATTTGGAAATTTATATAAATATATATATAATTATGATATAAGAAACAAAACAAATATATATATATAAATATAGACCTCAGTATTGTGTGATAAAGAATTTAAATGAAATTTTAAGAATTATATATTGAAAAAACAAAACACAAACAAAACAATTAAACATAAAATTAATATTAAATACAAATTATGTATACATTTTACACCTCTAAGTAAGAGAAGCAGTGCTTTGATACTAATATTTACAAACATTTAGATTTTATTGACAAAAGCAACAAAAAATCATTTATTTAATTATTTTATTTGTTAATTCGTTAACTTTTTTCTCATCATTAGTGAACACTCTTTGAATTGTAACAAATTTTTATTGATTACGAGCTCTAAGAGTGCGGAAAATCCTCTTTTTAGACCTATTTTTAGTTTTTTGCATAAATCTATTGATTAATTAATTATTAACTTTTAATATAAGAGAAAAAACGAAAAGATTTCTTAAATATTGGCTGAATATAGAAGAAATGCTATTATTCTATATTCCATTATATATAACATTTGTAACATTTATTTTGCTGTCTTTCTCTCGAAACTCTAAAACTCTTTTTATCCGATCATTGATTTGTTATCACATTTTGTTTTCTGTCAGTCATTATATAACTATTCGATTCATTCATTGAGAAAATCGCAAATCATTTGCTCATCATTTTATACATTAACGACAAATACAACAAATTTTTTCAATTGTTATTCGAAGCAAAGGTGGATTGGGTTTTAAAATATTGATATTTAATTTTTAAAAAGTAATAAATAAATTAGACATTAAATAATTGGGACAAAGCGTTAGTTTGCGTTTACGAGAAAAGTTTGTAAAAAGACTATTATTGCGTTAAATCTGTTTTTGTAATAATAATAATAGACTTTTGAAATAAAGTTTTTAATGAACGAGAGTTCGAGAGACAGAGTAATGGCAAACGAGAAGAGTGAGTGAGCTTTGAGTGAGAATTCAAAAGGTTTTTACGCATTAAATACCAGAAATTGTTTCCATTAAATAGTTGACGAAAAACACAAATTTGTACCGAAAAACGAAATTCAAAATTGAATTATTATTACCACTACTGCTCACTATTTATGAAGCACATCAACTAAATGCTGTTAACATGTTTTTATCTGTAAAATTGTTGCATAATTTTTTCGATTTCGAATTATTATATTTTCTTTCGCTCGTAATCTGTTTAATCAAACATTTTTTGTTTCATATTTTCTTCTAAATAACTTTATTTCTAATTTTAATCTCTATTGTTGTCATTATTACAATAATTATATCATTTTATTATATATTATATTATTTTTTCTTTTTCGCTATTTCTCATTGTTTTATACATAACTGTACAGAGATTTACATTTAATTAAAACCAAACAACAATTTTTAAGTTTAGGGCAAATTATCTCGTCTAAAAATGCTGCTTAATATTATACTGTTGAATTTTTGAAAACCTAGAGAAAACATTGAACACAAAAAACCAATACTTGAGATGCGTTTCGACTGTATTTGCATAAATCGAACTGAACTGAACCGTAGAGTTTGTGCTATTCGTTAGTTTAAACTTCAAAACAATACATAATTTGTTGAGAACTTTATAGAACTATAATCGGAATTAAGGAATCGAATCGAATCCGGCCTTTAACTCAAAATCAAATTAATTTATTATTGAAAAAAGTTAGGCATTTAATGCATGTTTCTTATGATTAAAAAAATTAGTGCCTTTTTGTACAAACATTTCTAACTTAACAAAACAAAACAAAACAAAAAGAATAAACTTTTTTTGCTATTTAAGTCTTTAGTGACTAACTATTGGGGGAAGAAAACTGTTGCCTCGAATCGAAATAACAGTTATAATTAGCAACGACTGAATCTCAAACATAGGTAAAGCACTCTATGGTTTAAGTTCACATATTTATGTAAATTATTGCTAATATTTCAAACAAAATACTAAAAATTATTGTAAAGAATTGTAAAAACATTTTCACAAATTTTATGAATACATAAAAAGTAGTTACAGTTTATATTATAAAAACCATAAGAGGTATAGAAAAACAAATTAAGTTATTCTTCGCTTACTTTTATATCTATAAACTTGTGTTGAAATTAAAGGTTTGCTTCGAATTTAAAATTATATTAAAAATTGGAAAATAAAACAAACAGTAAATTATTATATGATATCAAAGTTTATAATTAGCAACAAAACTAATTTTTGCTAATTATTTGGTGAAAACAGATTTTTAATAAACAAATTGTTATTAAGTTTTTCTTTTTGTTTTTGAAAATAAAGTTTTTGTAATAACACAAAAAGAGGCCTAACTCTCAACGCCTAATAAACCCTATTCTCCGTTTGATTCGGTTTCTGACTGCCATCCCATCAATAATTATCATTCGAAAGTCATTTTTAAATAAAATTGTTTTATTCCGAACATTGTTTTAGATATATGTTATTTATTTACACTTTATTCTAGAATTTGATTGAATTAATGCATTTTCCAGATTCAAGCGAATTATTCGGAGAATTAGAATTTGTTGAGAAAAAGCGCTGTTTTTGTGTTAATCGCGAACTTCATGACGAGTTCAGCGATTTCTCTCGAGTTATGCTAAACGAATGGATTTAGACGTGAATTACAAATTGAAAAGTAAAGCAAACCCTTTGGAGATTATAATGATTTATAAATATTTTTGTAGTATATTCTCAAAAAGACAGTACAACCAGGGATTGACGACACAGACCGAGAGTGTAGAGAATTTTACTGATTTTTATTGATTATTATTAAAACTATTATTGAATTTATTATTACTTTTATGTAACTGTTATTGTAAACAGTATTTGTAAAAAACTGAATTCAAATTACGAGTATTTAATTATCTGAAACAATGATAAGAATCGCCTTAAATAAAGTGAAAAAATGGGGAAAAAATTATTAAAAACTTAAATTAGTCGACGAATAGGCGATAACTGAAAATTGAATGAAAACTAATGAGTGATGACATTATGTGATGATAATAATCATTATTATTATGAATATTATTGACGAATGATATGAATGTGTTTTATAATATATAATGTAAGAAAATTTGAAGAAAATAATAACTAATCGACTGTTTTCAAACACAAATGTCTTTTTTATCGCTGCTATTAAATTGAAATGATTAATACTTTGTAAAACAAATCAAGAAATTTTAGTGAAATTTTCACGAAAAACAAAAAAAAACTTTAGACACTAATTAATATAATTCATTCTCTCTGTACGTTATACTCATTTCCGTATAAATATATAAAAAATACAAATTTTATGAAAGAATTAAAAATCGGGTGACGGATGAAAATGATAAAAAATGTGTTTTATTTCTTAAATATGTTTCGTTTAATCATTTTTACATCTATTGCTAAAAAATTTTAGATGTCTCCTGAAACATTTGTTAATGTTATCAATTCTTATTCCTTAGTTTTGCTCATTTTTATGCATATTTTTGTAAATTTGAATAGTATTTTAGAATTATTTGTACAAATCAGTTTAACTCTGTAATACTTATCCATATTTAAATTTAGTAATTAAATAGTTTATGTTGCATTTAAAATTAAAATTTTACCATGCATAGTTTAGAAACTTTAGATGATCTAAGCATACACAAAATACTAATTACAATTTACAACTATAACAAACTTCCTGAAATGTTTTTATCACTTAATTTGCATTTTTTATCGATTAATCTAAAAATAGATTTTATTTTTGAGCTATTGTTGCGATTAGTTAAAAAGATTACAACATATTCATTTAAATAAAGTATACATATATTTTAAATTTAAGTTAGACGTCTAATTTTTTGAATAAACATGACAAAATTACAGCAAAAACAAACAAAATCAAATATGATTTTTAAAACAAAAGCGAAGCCAATTGAAACAAATTGTAAGAAACATAATCAACAATTAGTGGGTATAATATCAGAAAATGTTAGATAATATAATAATTATAGACTGTTTAAAGTTAAACTAATTTCAAATCAAACTCACACCTAATCTAATTAGTGAATATTACTGTATAATGTGAGCATTAAGAAGTGGAGTTAATATTGGTTCGAAAATTTAATTTAATTCCTTTCATCATAAGTTTTAAGTTAAAAACAAAAATTCTTTGTTTTTAAAATATTTGTTTTGAGAAAAATTAATTTGAAAACTAAACTTTGATTTTATATTAAAATGTTTAACAATAAATACAGTATAATGTCTAACAATTTAAGGAATTATCTAAAAAATATTTTCTCATCGATAAGTTTGTGGGTCAACAACAAAATGAGTTTTAATGATAAACTTTTGAATTATTTTCAATTCAATTATTATTTTGTAGTAAAGAGTTCGAGTTCTCGGAAAAAATGACTTTTTATTAATCAAAATTAAATCGATTTTAAGTAGAAAATCAATTGAAAGATAAATGTATTTAAAACCCAAACCCGAACTCAAAGTCTGTGTTCGTGATCCGAATCGGACGGATCCGACTCCGACTCAGCGTACGGTTCAATCGCTTCCTCGAGAAGTCGGTTCTCGACTCGTCTTCGTCTCCAGTATTGCATTATTCGTCGAAAATAAGTTAAAAAGTGACCAAAAATTCCGGAAAACCAGCAAAAGATTGTGAGCGCCAGCAGTATAACTGTATATAAGATCGAAAATACTATTTCTCGGATCGTCTCAATCGATGCGTCGGACGGTTTGCTAAAACTGGGCGACGGCTCGAGTGGCGGGACTGGCCTTTCAGTACTAATGTGTCGATTCCGACAAATTGCGTTCGAATCGCAAAGACAGTCGTCTGAAGAGCAGTTCCAGCAAAGAGAACCGGCGGTTAGCTGATCCCTGACCGGGCATTTGGCCGACTTTCCCAAACACATAGCCGGTTCCCAACAGTCAATTCGACACTTCTCTGGAAATGTCTTCCAATTATAAAATTTGCAATCCTTTACATCACAACACGAACCTACAGGTAATGGACAGACAATACTGTAGACAATAATTGAGTGAAAAGTTAATCGAAATTCCAATTCTTTTTGACCTCATTTTGAGGCGAATTAATGCAATTAATGAGAGAAATGAGTAAAAAATCAAACAATTGTTTCAAAAGCCATCAATCCTACCGTCTCTGGGGTGGCATTCAATTCCCCGCTTAACCCGACACTGACGAGCAGTTCCAGTCGGTTCACAACACGGGTCGGCAAACGAGGATATCTCGGGAGAGCCGGCATCGCATTCCTCGTCGCCATTCACTTCCAAATCTCCGCATTTCGATTGTGGCCTCCATTTGAAGCATTCATTTCTCTCCGAATCACTCAATACGTTCCGAATAACTCGTTTACTCTATATTCGCAAAAATTTAATCATTTATTTGATTTGATTTTGAAAACCAAAAGCAAATGTCAGATCAAAGTGAGAACACCTGGAGTTAAGACTTAATTCTGAAAATCGTTTAATAAATGAAAAGTTTTGACATTTCTATTGCAAAATCTTAAACAAAAAACTTTTCAATTAATTATAAAAAGCAATAAAAATACAAATATTTAGTGAAAATGAGTTAAAACTTACACAAAACGAGAACTTCTTTTTGTTTCTCAGTTCGAAGACCTGATATACCGGGTCCTCATGAATAGTGGACATTACGAAAGCGCCGCCGTCTTTGGCACTGGGATTACAGCCGGACTCGTGCTTATGCTCCTCATTGTCGTGTCGGGCGCCGAAAGAGTGACCGATTTCGTGCACCAAATCAATGATTCGCTGAACTCTATTCACGGGTTTGTCGTTCGAAAGACTTGAGACGAGGAGTGAGTTCTGCGACTGAATGTATCCATTGATTAGACTTTGTTTACGACAAACGGCACTTAATTTAGCCAAACCAGTGATGCGTTCGTTTCGGTACTTCAGGTTCTGATGAGTGAACAGCACTTGTATGCAGTGATCGGTGAGACGTCTTTCGAATCGTTGCAATAGCCGCTGGCCGTCCGTCTCGACGTAACTCTCGTCGTGAGTGTCGGAAACTGTCCACTTGGCGGCCGTCACACCGATATGATCGGGCAGTCCGTCGCCGTCGAAGTCTATTCGCGAGTAAATGGCATTCGCTTCCGACACCAGGAGAAGCATCTCTGCAATCGCACCCATAGTTCCGAATTGTTTGGTGAAACTCGGATCGGCGTAGAGGTCGAGCCCACACACCCTGTTCTTCGGCAACTGGTTTACACTGTTTTGCGCAAACAATCGCTCTTTCGGTCGGTTTCTCCACTTAATTCGCTTTCTCTTCCGGTAAGCCGTCTCTGGTCTCAGAATTGGGTCTTTTAGGTCATCGAAGGAAACGCTGTCTTCTCTATACATAACCACTCGACGGCTTTGGCCGGAAAAGTTCGGATCAGTTCTTGAGATTATCTCCAAATTATAAGTAATTGCATCGACTTTAATGATACCAACGAATCGATTGCTCTCAACGTATCCAATGACCTGTGAATCGTGTCTTAAGTAAAGTCTTCCCAAATATATCCGATTCTCTGGTTCTGACTCTAAAAGTCGAGCTATTATTCGAAATGTTTGGCCAAAAGAATTGATTTCAACAAAAATATGACTTTTTCTCGATATTAGAATCGCTTTATTTTTGCCGACAGGTATTGAACTCGAATTGAAATCAATATAATTTAATTTCTCCGATTCCTGCGCACCGATAGCATCAATGCCTTTCCAATGCAATTGCGGAGACAAACAAACTATTATTAAGTAAATTGTATGAAATGTTTGGTAATTCATATGTTTTTTGGGACCAATACACAAAAAATATTAAACTTTGAGTTTTAATGAAATAAATTTTTTAATTTATTTATGTATTGATGTATTTGTTTGATGTATTAATTTAAACGAAACAAAAATTAAAATGTATTTAAAATAATTGCGCGAGATGCATCTTATTTTAATAGATTTACAGATTGTGCAAAACAATAAAATTCAATCGTTGATCCATTTTGATTCAATTCAGCATCTACTAATAATCATTTTAAAATTATATTTCAATGTACAATGTGGATTATTTTAATCTTAAACTTTCACCTAGTTTACAATTATAAATAATTATATTTTGAATAATAACTTTTTTTAAATAAACTAAAATTTAAATCTTGCTCAATTAATATACTTTTATCTAATTCTATTTATATTAAAGACTAAATTATAAAGTTATAAAAATATGTAAGTTAATGATGAACTTGTTCAAGTTATTTTGATTCCATGGATTTTTCAAACTAAATTACAAGTGAAATTTGTATTTAATCAATTTATTTAATAAAGACATACGTACCTGGTACAAATCAGAATTAGATAACTTAAATAATAAATCTCTATTTAAGTTATCAATTGAATGTAAATGTCATTCATTTTTTCAATATATCTGTTAATCTTTTATTTCTAAGCTGTCAATCAATTCACGTCTACTGTATTGCCAAAACTGTTTTTATCTACAAATAAATTTTTATATCATATACCACAAGACTTTATAAACTAGCAAGTTTGTTCTAATTAATAGTTAAATTTCTCTGTGAGTGTGTGCATTAGACTATTAAAAAGTAGATATTAGATCACACTGTTTGTATGTCAGATGTTAACAATAATTAAAATGGGAATTATTTTAATTATTTTGTACCAAATTAGGTAAAATATTAGTTTTGTTGAAATTGTTATGAATAATTGTTGAATTAAATTAATTCATCGCAACATTTGATTGTATTTAGAAATTCGATCATAAGATTAGATATAATAATGTTAGAGATTTATTGGCTGAAGAACAGGAAAATGTATCATCAATTCGATTGAAGTGGAGTTGAAAACAAACTTTGCTCTCATATGATGTGAAGATAATTAAATTAAATTCTCGTTTCCATCGTTTGTTGTATTAATGATTCATTCATTACTGAACTTTATAATTGATATTCGAGAAAATGAAAACAATTCATTGTAATTACTACAAGTTATAGCCTATAATAGACTATAATAGACAAATGAGAATTGCATTGACAATAAAAGAGCTAGGCATTTATTTGAGTGAAATTTTATCGCAACAAATAATAAAACTTTGTTTCTATTATTTTTGTCAGAACTGGAACTTAAGAGGAAATCCGGCATTGAATTGATTTTTACTTTTTATAACTAAATAATTAATTTTCAAATAATAAATAATAAACTGAAGATAGGTTGGCAATGGATAGATTGATACAGTATATAATTTAGTTAACAAAACAACTTGTTCAAATATTTCCCAATCCAACCTTAAAAAGCCCATTGCTTAAATTTTAGATCTGCATCTACTGTACTATAGATATATCGCTTAATAACTATATATGAATTAAGCTTCAAATTGTTTTGAATAAAATTAAGCCAAATAAACAAAAACGCGAATTAAAACACGTCTTAAAGGTTAGCGGCTTTTGCCATATATGCAGATATAGTGACCCAATGCTAAGACGCGATCAATCAATCAATCGTTTGGCTGTCAAACCATTCGCTCATTAATAACATTCAAATTTTTTTAAAATTTTAATTAATTACTAAATAACATCGAATCGCGTTTCCGGTTATTGAGCGCAACGCGACTCAAATCTAATCTACTTCTCATTCTGTACCATAACTTACAGTAGCATGCAGCAAAATTGATCTAACTCTTTTAACTAACTATAGTTCTAGTTTAATCACAAGTAATTTATAAGTACTGTACTAATCGTCTGGTTAAATCACAGATGGTTAATTTTAATTTAGTTTAGCATAAAGTTGCATTTATTACCATACATTTTAGCCTGCAATAATTGAGATAAGACCCCAAATAAGAGATAAATAGAAAAGTTGCCCACTAACAATTTTAGCTTGTATCAGGTAAATTATCTTCGTAGCTAACATTTGTTATGTAATAACAATGTGAAATTTTGACTGTTATTTAAAAATAAATACCTGTATTAGCAAATAAATTGACGCCATTGAGAAATAAAAACATATTAAAAGAGCTGGTTTATCGAGTTGTAAAAATTGATTTTGTGGTTTTTAGTCTATTAATCTTAATATAAATTTAAGTTAAAGTATAAAACATTTAATTGCTTTATAAGGTATAAGCCATCGGTTCAGAGCTCTGGCCTCTCATCTGAATACGCGATCAGTATTTGGCATAAAATTAGGGAAAAAGTCATTTCGAATCCAATCCTAATTGTTAAGCAAAAGTCAAACCAGTTTTCGCTTACAATCTAATAATTCATTCAATTAAAAGTTGCGGTCATTTATTGAATAGTAAGGTATATACAGAACAGAAAATGCGAATTAAAAGTTGTGTGAAAATGTCGAAATCGCACCATTACTGGAAAATAAAGTTATAAATAAATTGTAAACAAATATGAAAATAGATTTAAGAATTTATTCGAAGCAGCAAAACAAGTCTACAGATGTCTACCGGTATTTGTTGTGCAAATCATTATTTGATATAATAGTTAAAACCAAAAACGAAATAATTATTTCGATTCTAGTAGTCAGCGCTAAAACAATTATTTCGTTTCGGTTTATATGCAAATATAAACTCATTATTACAATAGAATAGATATTAATAATTAAAATGTATATTTAAGTTAAAAACTCAGTTACATATCATTTATATCGCTTTTTCGATATAATTATTTAAATTAAAAAAATGTTTTGTCATTTGAATATAATAGTAAAATATTGAAAACAATTTGGCACTTGTTCTACAAGTTTGATAATTAATGCAATTCAGTTGAGAATTAAATTACATTAAAAACAGATAGTTTTGAAAGTGTTTATGATATTTGAAACTGCATTTAAAGCGTTTTCATCACATATTATAAGGCACTACAAGTTTTTTATTGTTTCGCGAAAATCTTAAGTTCGTTTCAGTTAAAACAATTGTTTCATTTGTTTTTGGGTGATTTTATGCACCAAAATTAAAACTAACATTCATTAGATTTCTTATCGTTTGTTTTTAAGGTAAAGAAAACATAATAGTTATTAACAATTAATTATTGTATGTATTCTATATAAAAACACCAGTAGTTGTGGATATTTAGTGTAGATTTGCTTAAGAATGTTCACAAATTTGTGTTCGAAAAATGGTTAAAAATTTAAACAAGACAATTTTTGAGCTGCCATTCGGTAAAAAGAGAAGACAATTTGAAATAATCACTAAAAATACAATCAATACATAAATTAACGTTTAAAAGGGATGCGATTATTGGGAGGTTTTTCTTGTGATTACATTTTGCGACTTATGTTTAAAAAATGTAAATATTTTTTATCGAAATACTCTCTTCAATACATACACCAAAAAACTATAACAAAACTGCAAAAAATTAAATAATAATTATATAATAAAGAGCCCGTAAAACAAGTGTCGAAATAACACATTTTGGGAATTGAATTACAAATTGGATTTCGAAACACCATTTATATTAAAACTGAAGGCTTCGTATAAAATAATAATTGTTTATATAATTAATTGTAAATAGAGTTTGTATTGTTTCCAAACTATGAGGCACTTTGATTCGCAAACATTTATTATTACATTGTTTTCGATTTGCAAATAACATTTGAAAAATAGACTTAATATAAACTTTTAGTTCGAAAAAATACTATCAATACTATAGTTGGGATTCTCGGATACCACACGATTTGGTGAACGAAATATAAACTAAAACTTAAATATAGCTCTCAATCAATAGCTGCGACACATCGGCTGCCATTCAAATGCGAACACGTCTTACGAATATATAATGATATCAATGAATGTAATGATTAAAACAATAAAAATAATTATAAAATGATAAATAAAAATAATAATTATTACAATTAAGAGCTCTTTAGAGGATTTGCTTTTGTTGTGACCGCAAAATCGCAACCAATTATTGCTTCGGAAGAATAATAATGGGATTCGCGATAACAGAACAGCAATTAGATTAACACTGAAATCGGGTTTTGCTTTTAGCCGACTATCGAAACCATATCGATATCAATGAGATTTAAAACACAATTTCATACATCGATATGGTTTGCAACGTCTCGTCTTCAACGTGAAGGCAGTAAATAGTTATAGTTTTTCGTAATAGTTATACTAATTAGTAGTAATAATAATTAATAGTAATAAACGAATTAATGAGCAGAAAATACATCTAAAAAGATGGTAAACATGAATAGTAAACAACAAGTTCTGCGCAAAAATACTATTTAAGGCAATAAACAGTAGAGTTTTGTTTGAAAAATAAAGTTCTCAACGGATAATAAGTGAGAAAAATTGAAATATAAAACAAACACAAAAACAATTATATAACGAATAAAACAGTGCAGTAATTAAGACACGAATATCGGATCCAATACTCGATTTAAGTAAATAACGAAAAACAGTTATCTTTAGCTATTTTAGTCGACAATTATTATGCGTTATAATTATGATTTGAAATTCATTTCTAGTTTTGTTTAGCTGTCGATTCGTTTCGATTGGTTTGCATTGAATTGACGAATCAATTAATCAATTCATTACTAAATAATTAGTTTTTAGACATTTAGACAATAATTAGAATTATTGGAAGTTTTAGTTTAGTTTCGTTTCAATCGCGAAAATACTTGAAATTCAATAACTGTTGCGTCGAGTCATCGATCGGTCAATCGAGGGGTCAATCGGTCGGTCGATGTGTTGGCAGTCAAAGCCAAGTCATGATGTTATCCCTATTGGAGTCGAGCAGTGCCTCGACATTCGAGAGGATGTCGGGGCCGAAGTCGTCGGGAAGACTGGACACGAGGTCGTCGGACTCCATGTTCTCAGTGCCCAGGTCGAGGTTCGCCACCTGCAGGCTATCCAACCCCAAGTCATTACTGGCCGTGCGGTTGATGTTGTTGTTGGCCTCGTCTCGACTGGTGATCGTGTCCTCAATGTTGAGGAAGTCCTCGGGTGTGTGCGGATGACTGTAGTTCGAGCCTAAGCCGAGGCCGGAGTCAGCGCTCTCTTGTCGCGAATGGCAGTCATTATTGAGCAAAGAGTTGTTGCCGCCTAAGAACGGGTCGATTCCGGTGCTGGTAATGGGCGGCCGGTTCGGCGATATGCCATCTTCGCCTAGACTCGAGTGGTTGGACAGGAAGGTCTGACGGATTTCGTGTTGGCGTTGACGCATCTTATGGCGCTCGAGCTCTAGGTTCAGGACTGTCCTCTGGTGCTGCTGTCGACTTAAATCGTTGTTCGAATTGGCATTAGTGCCGGTGCCAGAGGGGTTCATGTTCTGGAACGCTACCACTAGACTGGAGGGAACGGTAGGAACGCGACTGATAGCTGAGAAGGGGGGCGGAGGGGTGCGGCCGTTGCGCTGTTGAGCTCTGCTTTGCTGTTGAGGGGCAATGGGAAGGCGGGGGTCGAACCAACTGGTGGTGCAGTCGGCGTGGTTTATGTAGTAGACGTCTCCGTTGGCAGTCCTCGCCTGTTCCCACCGGTCGGGAAGGGATCCCAACCCGACGGCCAGATTGCCGGTCGAACTGCTGTTGGCGTTGCCATTGATTGCATTCAAATTGCTGTTTGAATTGGCGCTGACGTTGGTCTGGGAGACGACCACAAGCCGGGGCTGCGTCTGCTGCTGGAGCTGCTGTTGCATCTGTTGGGTCAACATCTTGCGCCGGGGGTCCTCCCAAGTAGTTGTCTTGTCGTTATGGTTGATGAAGTACCGTTCCCCGGTGTCGGTCTTGTTTTCCTCCCAACCGGCCGGCAGAGGGATGTGGTCGAAGTCACAGCTCAGTTGCCGTAAGTGCGCCGACTGTTGCGCCGACGCCAGCGCTGACGCCACTCCAAACGTTTGTTGGAGTGAAGCCGGCGAGGAGTGGGCGCGCGGGTGGTTGATGGTGAGGCCGGCCGGCACTCCATTCAGCTGCTGCTGCAGTGTCTGCTGTTGAGGTGACGCCGGACTCAGTGGCGAACCCGAGGGTTGAGACAAAGGCGGAGAGAAGGAGGCGTCGAGACTCGACTCGCGAGAGTGGGAAGCACTGAGAGCACCGTCGGGTGGTTTGAAGAACGAGGCCGGGAAGTTGCGCTGGCGCATCGGCACCGACAGCTGGATCTGACTGTCCTTCGGCCCGATCACCGCTTTGAACAGTTCGTCCAACTCATTGGCGCCGCTATTGATGTGAACGATCTGTTGGTTTGAGCCGTTCTGTTCCCCCGACATGACTGCCGGCGCTCCTCTTCACTGCAATCGACGGCAAATCGCTTCCGCTTTCGATTCCACACAACTCGCCGACAATTAGCCGACAATTGACGACAACTCACAACCAATTGCTAGCGATTCGAGCGGACCGGACGAGCAGTGAATGCAAACATTTATTTCACTTATTATTGTAGTTATTGTCGTCGATATGAATGTCAACTCTCGACTCACTCCGAGTCGCAGACAAACTGTGATTTAAATATTGGTTTAAATTAGAAATTAATGAAAACTAAACTAAAGTCGAGATAAAAGAGTTTATTAGTGTTTGAATGAATCGACGCGAACAGCAGTGAACGGATCAATGGATTCAATGCATTCATGTATCGACTCGTAGACTATCGACTCGTTCACTCGGATTGGCAATACATACGCGACTACGAAGACTACGATCACTGAAATGGAGTCAACGCATGCGTCAACACCGAAGCCTTGGGAGACGACTGCAAGACTGCAATCGCAGTACACTGTCTACTGTGTACTGTATACTGTATAGTGTATACACTGCACTAGTATTACAAATGACAATAACAAAGACCAAACTGTTGGCTTGACTTCACTTCGCAATCCGATTGCATTCAAATCGCGATTTACTCACCAATTCAAAGGCACTTCAGATATCTTTCGTATATTAACGCAAATTTCACTTATTATTCGCTTTAGTTATGATTAGTAGAGAATAGGATTATTCGCTTCTTTACTCTCAATTAGAGGTCAATTTAATCGACAATTATTGCGAAGATTATGACAATTATTACAGCAATTAGTAGCGATTTATGGCATTACTGATGAACACAATTCACTCATTCGATGGGCTGAGTGTCGGCTCTAAACTAAATATAACAATAAATACGATCCGAACGTCTAATTCATCGCATATACAGTCTATGAACGACTGAATGAGTGAATTACACCCAAAACCCAAACTTTCACTTCTATTCACTTGTCTCTCGAGTTTCAAGTTGTTTGTGAACCCAACACAACAACACAGCTATCAGTGCTAGCACTGCCAGATTCAAGCCATTGGCCCAATCGCACAGTCAGTCCGCCCAGTGCTGCGCCCACGGCAAGGGTACTCCAGGCCAGCGCTCCCCCGACGCTCGTGACGCTCGCCGAACCACTACCAGCTTAACCTTAAATAGACAACTCACGTCTTCTACAGAATCCACAGATTCTACAGATTCTACACTGTATCTCCTACGAGAATACATGCAAATCGAAAACCTACTGTATGAGTTAGTTTAATGTACATGGTTGCAATTACTGCACTGTACACTGGAGAAACAGTGCAGAATTGACGGTTCAATTGAATTGAATGCCGCTATACCTGAGTTCTATGTTTTCTCGACAATTGCCATTCGATCGACAATTTCTCTCAATATTCTGGTCGTCACGAGTCTGACAGTCAGACTCTGACTGCTTATCAAAACAAAATACGACTTTCGGTGAGTTTAAGGTTAGAAGTGTTTGCAAATTGCAGTCACTGTGCGACAGCTCGACCACCCAAACCACCCAAACCACCCAAACCCCCGACACATGCCGTACCGCCTCTTCCGTTTAGGCCTAACATAGATCACAACAACTCGTTTCACTCGTATTACCACTTTATTCGGCAACTGTTCTCGATTTGACTGCATTTCTACTTTTTATTCAAAACTTTTATTCTATTTATGAAAAATTAATATTTTTTCATAAATCGAAAAATGATTTATCTATTGCTTTCTTTTTGGTCGGAAATTCTTTCTTTTTAATTGAAATATTAACGAAAAATATAAATTCGTTTTAATTTTAATATTAACGTTGTATTCAGTTTTGACATTAGAATAGACTATCGATTAGAATATCAATTCAGACATCAGTGAAATGTTTGAATTTGAACAAAAAGGTGAAAATTTCTACATATTTCAACAAGATTGAGGTTTTAGGAAAATGTTTGTATTATTTCTTTAAAAATATAATTTTAAAAATGATTAAAAACTTAAAACACGGTTTGTATTGAAACAATACAACATAGATATGAATCATAGGATTGAAGACAAAATCAACATGCTTAATTTGGCAATTGTGCCAGTACTTTTATAGGTAGTACATAGATGGTTGTAAATGTGCGTTTGTTTAAAATAGAGTGGATGTGCTGGCGTCGAGAGAAAAGTGGCATGCTTAAGCTATTATGCTTATTATGGTTCTTATGAAAGGGTTGTCTCGAATGCAGATATAAATGCCAGTAATTATGGTTAAGAGAGAAGACAAAAGTGAATCAATTGGCCGCTCAGAGCGCTTCGGAGCGAAGACCCGCTCGCAGTCAGTGTTCGCTCTTTTCGCCAATTCTAAGAAAATCATATTTTCGTCGATAATCTCATCATATTTTCAAATGTTGTCAAAAATAACTGCAACTATAATATTGATATACTGTATATATGAGTTCTCAAAATTCGATATCTAATGTATAGTGTATTTAGAAATAATTAAAGTCATAAAAACCTACATTATTGCTATGCGTTATGTAGAATTAGCAAGGCAAATTGAGGAGTGTTTTAAGAGCAAACTTTTAAAACACATTTAAAGCGATTTGAAAGCGATTTGAAAG
>JAQIXC010000719.1:0-21053 GCA_034697605.1 Metabelba pulverosa | reverse complement strand
TTTTAGTTTAATTATTAAATTAGAAATATAAATAAATAATTATTAACGAATTTCTAGATTTCGTTCCTTAAGCGTTATACTATCACTTCATATATAAACTGTGTATTGCATTGAAAACTATACTGTACAATGTAGACAAATCTGCAAGAGGAAGGTCTGCTGCTGGAGTACCGGGAGAGCGTGGGCGGCGGCGGCGAGTACACGTACGTGCAGGTGCTGGCGCCGTGGGACCTGCTGTGCCGCTACGCCGAAGTGATGAAACTCCGAATGCCGATGAAGACGATTGAGTCGAATATGAAGCAGTTGTTCGACGAGGAGTACAGTTCCGATTCGGTGGTCTTCACCGCGCCGTACAGTCGCGACAAGCAGTACCTCTTCGACATACCGGCCAATAGAGACGACTTCTTCACCGCCGGTCAAAGGGCACAGATTGTCGACTTCATACTCAAGCGGAAGAGCTTCTCGAGTGACGCGAACGACGTCTTCTCGATTGGAATCAATAAATTGCTTTCAGATAACGTCTATTTAGCCGCTTATCCACTCCACGAAGGTTTGCACCACTTTTATACTTGCTAACATTCATTTTAATAAAACTAATATACTGTTAACTTATTTCTACACTATATTTGTACTGTATATGTACTGTACAATTCTTGCTAAACTTTAACTAAGTTTAAAATAAATATTAAATGATATAATTAATTTTTATAATTTTAACTAAAATAAAGTTTCTTTTTATTTTTTTAACACTTATATTATTATATACATAACAAAATTTAATTCCCTGTATAATTGACATTGACATAACAATTTAACTCTTGATAAAGGTAAACTTGACCAAGATAACGATTCGTGGCGAAGCCAGCTATTACACAAATGGGCATCGATATCATGTCTGTACAATTCGCAGCCTTTGGAACAAATAATGCATTACTTCGGAGTAAAAATTGCCATGTACTTTGCTTGGGCCGGCTTCTACACGAAGATGCTGATCCCGGCCGCCATCGTAGGCCTGGCCTGTTTCATATACGCCGCGTTCACTCTCAGTAACGACCCGCAAGTCAAGCAGGTGTGCGACACGTCGACCAACATATACCTGTGCCGACAGCGGTGTTGGAACTGCAACTACACGCTACTGTCCGCGACGTGCACTTCGATGAAGTGGTCGTATCTGTTGGACAACAGCAGTACTATTGTCTTCGCGGTCTTCATGTCCCTCTGGTCGACGGTCTTCCTCGAGATGTGGAAACGGCATTCGGCGACCATTACCTACAAATGGGATTTAGCCGACTGTGCGCTCTATGAGGAGTATCCGCGATCCGAGTATTTGGTCAGTTAGCATGCTTAATTTATTAAATTATTTGTTATAGTTTTAAAAATTTTAATCATGTTAAATTTGTCGTGTTTAAGGCCCGGTTAGCGAAACAAAAGGACGTGAAGCGGCGCCTGAATGTAGTAACTCGGGTAAAGGAGCCCTACGTGCCCTTCTTCCGGGGCAAACTGCCGCGCCTTATACTCTCGTTCTCATTCGTGCTCTTGTGTGTGGTGTTGGCGATCGGTATTATGGTCTCAATCATCGCCTACCGAGTGTCGGTGCAAATCGCACTCGGCTCACTCGAGTCGAGGTCGCCATCGCTGAAGACCTACAATTCGATCATTACGTCGTTGACTGCGGCGATAGTGAACTTAATCTGTATTCTGCTCTTCGAGCAGATCTACACCCGACTGGCCTTCTATTTAACGGAGAAAGAGTTGCCGCGAACTCAGTTTGAGTTCGACAACTCGTTGACACTAAAGATGTTTTTGTTTCAATGCGTTAACTACTACTCATCCATATTCTACATCGCCTTCTTTAAGGGCCACTTCGTAGGCCATCCCGGCCAAGAGGTCGGTTATATTGTAGAGGAATGCCCGGCAGGTATGTCTTGCCATGTTTAATCTAACTAACATATATTATTTAGCTCACATATATAGTAAAACATATTTTTGTGTATAACTTATACTAGCTAGAAACTTACATTCTAAGTAAAATAAGTGCAAATTAATTCTAATTTATCTTAGTAAATTAAGCAATTATGCAGCGTATTGAAAGAATAGTAATTGAAACTCATTGTCTGTATGCGGGAACAGGCGGTTGTTTCCAAGACCTGGCCGTCCAGTTGGCGATAGTAATGGTGGGAAAGCAGGCGCTGAACGCGTTGGTTGAGGTCTTCAAACCGCTATTCATTCGCTTTTACAACAAATGGAAATACACGACAAAAGTGATCGAATGGAACAGTTCGGCGAGTCTTCCGCAATGGGAGGACGACTTCATCCTCGACTCGTGGACACCGACCTCTCTATTCGACGAATACCTCGAACTCGTTCTGCAGTTCGGTTTCGTCACTATATTCGTGTCGGCCTTTCCATTGGCGCCGCTCTTCGCTCTCATTAACAACTGTTTTGAGATCCGAATCGATGCCAAAAAATTCATCACTAATTTCAAACGACCCGTCGCTCAGAGGTATCTATCAATTAATTAAATTTAACATGCTTAATTTATTAAAAGCTTTTTGTTTAATTCTATTTTAATTACAAAAATACCGTTTGCACATTGCAAAATATTATTCAAGTTTTATTTTTTTAAAAAGTTTAATTATATATTTTTATAAACCGTTCTTATCAAGTTTCATTGCCAAGATATTTTAGTTTAGCTTAATTTTTAAATAGCTTAAAATCTATTTTGATAACATAATAACATAAAAATACGATGCAAATTCTAAGCTTAAGTTTTAGGCAAAAAATGGTAGGATAACTTTACCTCTATGTAACCTTGGCGCAGTTCAAAATTTTATTATAACTATAACTGTTAAATAATAATGTTACTTTAATAAATTTTCCTGACTTTTCAAACAATTATTTAAAATTTAAGCAATATATTTCTTAAGTAAATTATACAGCAATACCGTAGTATACATACGAGTAGTATTATAATATGAGTAGTAGTTACATATGATTGACATTTATACTGTATATTCGTTATGAAAGGGTAAAGGGTATCGGAATTTGGTATAAAATATTGGACGCAATCGCGAAACTATCGGTTTTAACGAACGCATTGATCATCGCTTTCACCACAAGTTTCGTTCCGCGAGTCCTCTATTACGTGGAAAACGGAAATCTCGAGCATTACCTCAATTCGACGCTTTCTCTCTACAAAGTCAGTCGCAAAGACCAACGCATTATTAATTCCACGCATTGTGTGTATGTCTATCGATCGATCATTTATTCAGTTATTCAATTATTTAATCACTTGTATTTAGTTTAGCAAGTGAAAATATTAGCAAGTTTATATAGTTTTTTTATTTATAGTATAATAATTGAATTGATTTATTCAACAGATATATGGACTACAGAGAAGCGCCGGCATATGATTCGGAAGAATACGCTTACACTGCATACTATTGGCATCTAATGGTCGCTCGACTCGCGTTTGTAGTCGTCTTCGAGAATGTAATCGTCGGCTTGACTTCACTCATGAGGGCTCTCATACCTGACGTACCCAAGAGGTTGAGACAACAGAAGAGACTTCACTCGTATCTCACGAATGAACTCATTATGAGAGAGGAGTTGGAGATCTGTAGGCAAAGGATCAATACTTCTTAGAGCGACTTAATTGACTTTAGACTTGTTTTCGCATAAAATCAATAGTTAATTGCAAACTATTCTTATTAGATGTTAATGCTACAGTGTATTAAGAATTCTACAGTATATTTAAGCGTTCAACGGCGTATTAGAATAAACTGTTCCGGTAATTTATAAGTCGTGTTAGGTTAATTTGCAAATGACTAGTTACAAAACTTTAACTCTTTACAACCAAGTATAGTTTAATAGCTGTTATTCTGTATTATCAATTAAACTGTATATTTTGTACTTATTGTATACAAACATTTTTGTATTAATACTATTTATTCATTTTTAATATATTTTAGATTAGTTTAAATTATAAAATTACTGTACAAGCTGATTTCAACAAGCAAAAATTTTCTGACAATTATTCTTATTAGTAATTTTTATAAATACTTTTATAATCTTAATTATTTTTAGCTAATTATTTTCGTGTAATATAATTAGACGTGATAACTGTTTTTGCACATTTTATTTTTATATCATGTAACATTGAATTTTTAAAATAAATATATTAAACGTTATTATCTAATTAAGTATTTTATTTTTATTTGATATTTTTTATTGTAGGAACTTTTCCGAAAGCACAATGTAATATTCGTTATCATGATAAACTTGTTTAATTGTATCCTTCAACACGGTTTGTAATAAAATCATTAAATAATTAAATCAAATTAATAATTCAAACACTCATTCCGTGAGATTTATTCTGTTTTTGTTTTATTACTAGCGCACCAATAATAATGTAGGAAAGGTATCCTGTACAAATTGTATTATTTGTTGAAATCTAAAATAAGCAATGAATTTCATCTTGTTAGCGAAATTGCTAGCATTTCGAGACGTGTTCGCCAGTCGAGTCACTCGAGTCTAGTGTTTACTCTGCCTGTAGTCGACGCTCGGCTTCATTCGAGCGAAAGATGAAAATCCAGTTCGAAATGATTGCTACTATTATGTAATACTGGTTTTTGAAGGGTAGAGAAAATTCGGAAACCTTGACTTTTTCATAGAAATAAACAAGTAACTTCATTGTAAAGTTGTCAAGTTGAGGTGAAATCAGTTTAAAGTTTTTCGAAACCGTGTTTAGTCAGCGGCTCTGAAGAGCCAAAAACAGTACAAATTTGGTAATGTTTTCACAAATATATTCGCTTTTTATTTACTAAATGTTGAAGTGTTTTACGGTTTAAATCTGTTGTTATTTTTAAACGTATTAATATAAAACGATTAAGTTGTAAATGTATTTTTATAACCTAAAGAGTTAAATTATTCACTCGCTATTATTAATAATTGCTTTATTAAATGAAATAACTCCATTAAATGTTACGCTGCTGTGGTTCAATGTTTTACATGCTAAAATCAATTTTAAGCTGAATAAAACAAAATTGTAATAAAATTAAAATGAATCAAAAGTGAGTAATAAATCCTTTTTGTTACATGTTTATAAATATTTTATGTTTATATACGTTTATAATTTAATAAATATATTTAAATATACTATATTTAACTTGTAACTTTTTTTTTAACCTAAAGCGATTTTATTTTTGATATAATATTTAGTAGTATTTTTACTACTTTGAAATTATGCTGTGTAACATCAATAATAGTATTTTAGTATAAATAATTTTTTAAGCATGTTAAGATGATTAATTAGATTTAGGCTTGTGTTTTGCTATTCGCACACATGTTAGATAAATAATAGTAAATATTGTACAGTGCTAACATAGTTCTAAAGTTTAATACAGTATCTTATAACAAGTCTTAGCTTATAAATAATGAGAAACTGTGTAATGAAAAAGTGGTTTCTTAGGCAAAGAAATTTGATTTACGGAATTTAAAATTAATTAACAAGATTATATTACGAGATTTTGCGTTCTACTCGCAATGGTGTCTAATGTTCGAGTGTTTTGTTTTGTTTTAAAACTATTAACTAATTTAATTAATGATGACTACGAATCCACAATCAATACATGCCTACCATTACCACAGTTTGTATTTTTCAATATTTTAACCCATATTTATGCTTGCTTGAAGATTTTAGGTTATATCAAGTATGATTAGTATTAAATAATTTATTATTGCTTAATAATTCAGAATATTAATAGAATTATAGATTATGAATTTAAAATTTTATTTTTGATATGCATATTTCTAATTTGGAAAAATATGAATGTTTAAATAAGAAAGATTGTAGAACGCATGTCAATTATTCCTCACATTTAGCAATAATATATTAAATAAATTATCAATATACAAATATTGCCAGACATGTATATGAAAATGTCATTTAATATAACTTGACTGCTTAGTAGATTTATGATTTTAACATAAACAATTTAATTTTCAGTATATTATACAGAATAGCATATTCTCTATTGGAATCGGAAATCTGACGGAAATAGTCATTAAAACTAATTGTTATATAAATACAAAAAGATATCCAAGAGATCGAAGTTTTCAAAAGAGAGCAAAACATTTAAAGGGATTCTTCGTTTGTTTATTTTGTAGAATTTAGCATCAAATGCTGTAAAATTATAAAACAATCTTGGTTACACAATACGTTTAATCAGGTTAAAATTTGGTTTTGAACCAATTAAACAGATTGTTACTTTTTATATTATTTTTTTATTATATTTTATCTCAATGTTTGTACAGTATGTTTTTATTGTTTAATTAACAAAACAATATGACATTAAATTTAAACTATTTTTGCATAAAAAGTAAATGTGTTGTAACTACTAAATAACATGCAAAAACAAATTAGAAGTATTTCCAAAACATTAGCTTCAAAATCGATTGTTATGCTAAAACAAAAAAGAGTTTAATTTTGCTTTCATTTTCACATTAAACAAAAGTTATTTTAATTTGTTTTCTAACTCTACTTAATATAGAATAACAAATATTTTCTGTATATAAAAAAGTTTAACTCAAAGCTAAAGGATATCCACATTTCTAACGCAGACTAAAAGTTAACGACTGTTTTATTTATAGAATACTCTTGTGCTCTCCAACTCCCTCTCTCACACATTCACTTTCATCCCAACTCTTCTCTCTCTCTCTCTCTCTCCTCCATAGCGTAAACCGAATTAACGCTATTTAACAGATTTTTCAAACATTTATTTCATTTTGCATTTTATCGCTTATACTGTGCAGTACTTTCAGGAAAATAATATTGAAAACAGTTTTCGAGTTTTTATTTTTTACATTTAATTGATAAACGAAATTATTGATAAACGATATGTGTATTCATTAAAAACTGTTATCTCTTCGAAAAGACTGTACAGCTATTCGGATGACATTAGGAATGAAGACTTGAAAAGCGTTTTTCTGCCAGTAATCCAATGAATCATTTTTAATACATAACTGCTATTCAGCTATAGTTAGCTGTTGTGCTATCGACTCGTACTTACAGTTAGGCATAGAATCTGCGAATATTTGTTTTGCGAATGGGTTTGGGTTTGGGTTTCTGTCTTATCCTCACATTTATTCCGTTATATCAAATGAATTATTGATTTCGACTATTTGTGCCAATTCTGTCAATAAACTCCCGTTCGCTCCGAAGGAATGGAGTCGCGAAAGTCAGGCGCCGATGACTACGACGGCCGCAAGACTGCGATGAGTTCGGACGGTGTGGCGGAGACGGCCTTTACGAGCAACGGCCACACTCTCGGCGCGTACAGTGTCTACCGGAATGAGGCGCCGAAACGCGTCGACTTCGTACTAGTCTTCCGCACCAAAGATCTCAATGAGATTAATGCCAAACAACGAGAATTGTTTGAGGTATGGATTAATGCCAAAATTACCTTGCTATTTTCTCAATAACTTAATTGTTTCTAGTTATTGTCAAACTATTTGGCAATTATTGCTATTTTTTATTTATTTGAAAACTTTATTCAATCGAAAAATATATATTTGTTTTGAATGACAATACAGTCGAAGCTCGCCGAAGAGGGTTTGATGTTGGAGTACCGGGAGAGCGTGGGCGGCGGCGGCGAGTACACGTACGTGCAGGTGCTGGCGCCGTGGGACCTGCTGTGCCGCTACGCCGAAGTGATGAAACTCCGAATGCCGATGAAGACGATTGAGTCGAATATGAAGCAGTTGTTCGACGAGGAGTACAGTTCCGATTCGGTGGTCTTCACCGCGCCGTACAGTCGCGACAAGCAGTACCTCTTCGACATACCGGCCAATAGAGACGACTTCTTCACCGCCGGTCAAAGGGCACAGATTGTCGACTTCATACTCAAGCGGAAGAGCTTCTCGAGTGACGCGAACGACGTCTTCTCGATTGGAATCAATAAATTGCTTTCAGATAACGTCTATTTAGCCGCTTATCCACTCCACGAAGGTTTGCATCATTTTCTTACTTTCTATACTTGCTAGAATTTATTAATTTTGTACAAACCACTATTTGTTATTAAATACTTTGTACTGTATATTCGATAAATTGTTTAATAGTTTATTTAATTAATTTATTTACAAACTTAAGGCAAACTATACGAAGACATCGACTCCACGCGAAGCCAACTGATCGACGACTGGGCGTCGATCTCATGCCTACACAAGAGTCAGCCGTTGGAGCGAATCGTCGATTACTTCGGGGTGAAAATTGCCATGTACTTCGCGTGGGTCGGCTTCTACACGCGGATGCTGGTGCCCGCCTCCATCATCGGACTCATCTGCTTCATATACGGCGTGTCGACGCTCAAGATGGACACACCGACCGGCCAGGTCTGCGACACGAACATCAGCAGCAACGTCTACATGTGCCGCATCTGCCGCAAGTGCAACTTCACCGAGCTGGCCGAGTCGTGCAACTTCATGCGCTACTCGTACCTGCTCGACAACCCGGGCACCGTCGTCTTCGCCGTCTTCATGTCGCTCTGGGCCACGTTCTATCTGGAGATGTGGAAGCGCTACTCGGCCAAGATCACCTACAAGTGGGATTTGGCCGAGTTCGACGCCTACGACGAGTATCCCCGCACCGAGTACTTGGTAATTTCTTCACTCACATTTTATACATTGCAAAAGTTAGCTTTATTCAGCAGCATTGTATAAAATTAGCATGTAAAATTATTTTCGGTCACATTTATAACGCAAGGAATATTGATTGATATGCCTATTCTCTACCGTAAGGCCCGGTTGGCGAAGCGGAACGCGAAGCGGCGCCTGAATGTGATCACCCGAATGGAGGAGCCGTACGTGCCCTTCTTCCGGGCCAAACTGCCGCGCCTCATCCTCTCGGTCTCATTCGTGCTCTTGTGTGTGGTGTTGGCGATCGGTATTATGGTCTCAATCATCGCCTACAGAGTGTCCGTCAAAATCGCGATCGAGTCGTACGACTCGAAGTCGAAGTTTCTGCAGAATTACGGCTCAATCATCACGTCGTTCACCGCCGCTATCATCAACTTAGTCTGCATTCTCGTCTTCGACCGCATCTACACCCGACTGGCCTTCTATTTAACGGAGAAAGAGTTGCCGCGAACGCAGTTCGAGTTCGAAAACTCGTTGACACTAAAGATGTTTTTATTCCAATTCGTTAACTACTACTCATCCATATTCTACATCGCCTTCTTTAAGGGCAACTTCGTAGGCCATCCCTCCACCAGGTTCTCCGGCCGGCCCACCGGTTCCATCGCCGAGGAATGTCCGTTAGGTAGGTGCTTAGAAAAATATACATTCTACAATATTTGCATATATAAGTTATTAATAAGTATTTAACCCTGCTGCCGTACTGCCGTACCTGTGCCGGAATAGGCGGCTGTTTCCTAGACCTGGCCATACAGTTAGCCATAATAATGGTGGGAAAGCAGGCGTTCGGCGCTTTCATCGAAATCCTGACTCCGCTCTTCACCCGATTCTACAACAAATGGAAATATACGGCCAATCTCGTGAGCGAGTGCTCCGGCGGCTCAGTCAACCTCCCGCAGTGGGAGGACGACTTCATACTCGAGTCGTGGGACTCAACGTCGCTCTTCTACGAATACCTCGAACTCGTCCTGCAGTTCGGTTTCGTCACTATATTCGTCTCTGCCTTTCCATTGGCGCCACTCTTCGCGCTCATCAATAACTTCTTTGAGATTCGATTCGATGCCAAAAAGTTCATGTCAAACTATAAACGACCCGTTCCTCAGAGGTATGGCTCCATTATATCCCATTCCCATTCCCATCCACTGCTCTTTACTCTAAGTTTTAAGTTTTATTTAAGTATTATACTTATTTATTTTAGTAATATTTTTGAGTTGAATTTTAAAACTTGCTCATGGTAAACCAAATATAAATATCAGATTGAATTATAATGCATTTTTTATTTAATTTACACTTGAGCTTATTTGTTTCTAGCATGCTAATTGGCCTCATTCTAAATAGGAAAAATTTTACATGTAAAGCCTAATAAGTTATAGTATACTTAGTAATTATATACTTAGTAGTTATAGTTATAGTAACAGTTAGTAATAGTTAGTATAGCTATAGTAACTGTTATACTATAGTAAAAATATACACTTTTAGTTCAAAATTATAAATATTTTTTACGTAAAGAGTAAAGAGTATCGGCATTTGGTACCGCATTCTGGACGCGATCGGCAAACTGTCGGTTATAACGAACGCATTGATCATCGCTTTCACCACAAGTTTCGTTCCGCGAGTCCTCTATTACGTCGAAAACGGAAATCTCGAGCATTACCTCAATTCGACGCTTTCCGTCTACAAAGTCAGTCGCGGCGACCAACTGATCATTAACTCAACAATTTGCTTGTATGTCTGTGAATTGATTAGCAAGTTATCATGTTATCATGTTTATTTTAGCAGTAAATTAAACCTAGATTTAATGTTTCAATAGATACTCAGACTATAGGGAATCGCCGGTTAGTTCCAATCCCGACGTCGCCGAAGCATACGCGCGAACGCCGTACTACTGGCGACTGATGGTCGCGCGCCTGGCGTTTGTGGTCGTGTTCGAGAACGTGATCGTGATGTTGACGTCGATGATGCGGGTGCTCATACCCGACGTGCCCAAGCGGTTGCGCCAGCAGAAGCGCCTGCACTCGTACCTCACCAATGAGCTCATTATGCGCCAGGAGATGGAGATCTGTAAGCGACGGAACAGTCGACTGTGATGTTGATGATTAGCAGCACTTCAATCGCTTTGATTAAACATGATTAAATTTTTATCCCATAATCTAGTCTTTTATAACAAATTCTTAATTGCGAACAAAAATCTTTTATATTTTCTAAACCAATTATACGCAGATTTATTAGTCAATATATTGCATGCCAAATTTATATGTTGATTGTTGAAATTTATAATTACCCATAATTTAAATTAATTGTTAACTTAAATTAAAATCAATAATATAATTGCCTAAACTTTTATACTGTACAATAAATAATTGAAATTATTTTTTAATTACAATTCATAATAAATAAAGTTACAACATATAATTTATTAAATTAATTTGTTGACTGTTTATTTTGCTATCTGGAATGTTTATATTTTTAATTTATTTAATTTAATAGAAGCTATAAAAATAAATGTAAATTTGTTTATTTAAACTAAACTTAAAATTCATTACTCTAAAGATAATCAATAATTTTATTGTAATACGCTAAATTTACATTGTAAAAATTACTTTTATATAAAAATCTGGCTGTACCAGTGTATAGTATTTCAAGTTTTAAACTAAACCAAGATTTTTACTAAAAAATAAAATTATCAACTTAATTTCTATAATTTATATTCATACCTTAGCTGAATTTTTAATAAAAAATTATAAAGCATTTTCATTCAATTATAAGCAATGCCACGAACTGTTTGGGATATCCTTGATATCATGGAAACATTTACAAAAGTTGAAGGCTTAGATTTTATAGTACAAAAACAGTGCAATGAAAACATTAATGTATCAGGTACAATTCTGATGTCTACGCGTGGAGTACGATTATTAATTTAATTTATAATTATTTGAATAAAAATAAAATTTTGTTATTTTACAGATGGTAACTATTCATTATGGATTTTATCTAGCAATATTTAAATTTTTGCTCTGTAAATTAAATCTCGGAATTACATTTGTTCATTATGATTGTAAAGGAATTGAGGTATAAAGCATAATTTTGCTTGATAATTATTAAATGCAACTTAAAATTTTGACTATTTGAAAATTATGTTAAGAATTAATAAATTTTGAAAATATTTTAATGAAGACAATAAATTTTGTTTATTGACAATGCTAGAATTTATTCAAAGTTAAGTCTTTTTTCAGGAAGTATTGTGTGTTTTTGGAAAAGGATTAACGCGAAATATTACCATGCTAACTGACTATATACCGGTTGCACAAGACTATGCGACACACATTCTAGGCGTTTTGAAATATGAACCTGATCTATCGTATCTTGTTCATTTTAAATTATTTTCATATCAAGTAAATTCCTTGGTTATTAATTTTATCAATTCTTAAAATACTTATAAATTAAATAACAAATTGCTTTATTATCATGTAATTTTATCTAAAGTTTTTACAGTTTAAAATACAGTTTGATAGTACTTATTAATCTTGCTATACAAACAATTTAATGCATATTGATTACTACTTTTTATAATTTTATTTATTAAATTTAATTTATTATAGATCTGGTTAACATCAATTTTATGCTTGGTCATATATTCAGTTTTATTAAATAAATTTAAAATGATCGAATTTTCTGCAATAAACTCATTGAAATCAATGCTTTTATTGTATCAAAACTTTGTCAACCAATCGCTCAACTATTTGATCGCAATTCGATACACGAGTGTTGAGAACGAGAGAAGACTTTTAGCGAAAGTCTATATTTTACTCTTCGTTTGGATCTATTGCTCAAACATATTGTCGAAAGCGTTTACGAGTCTAATGTTGAGAACGTATTACCAGAAGCCGTCGCTTACTGTCGAGACATTGGAAGACATTGTTATTAAAAAGCTATCGATTGCCGGAAGACATGGATTGGAAGAAATCAAGTTATTTAAACCGAAAATTTACCATGTTCTAAATGACAGCCTCGTACAATACGAGCAAAGAATGCGCATAGATAGTTTGCGAAGTTATTATTTTATTCGACCTCAAATAATCAAGGACATTATGTCGCGAAAAGTGGTATTATTGATGAACACGCTAAATTTGAACAGGGTGAAAAACATGTTTCCCGACTCGAACCTAATGGAGTCTCCCATCAGATATAGCCATCAATTCATTTACTCGTTTATACATAAAACACATTCGCATCGCAAACGGATATTTCGCGCGTAATTACACTACTCATTGCTATAATAGCTTTTATCTTGATAATTAAAATACTTATATTAATTTAGCATGCAATCACTTGTGGAGAGTGGAGTTTGCACCCGACACGCTGCAATTATTAATCTAGCAACCATAATTTTTGGCCATAGAGAGGACGAGAATAGTTATGCATTGGTCGAATTGAGCAAATCTGAGAAATACAAAATTACTCTTAATAAATTATTTAGAGGCCCATTTTGTGCCTTGCTAATTGGTTATATAACTTCAATTTTAGTATTTATTTGCGAATACTACCGGTATTATAATGTTAAATCTAAGCAAAGTAGCCAAAATGTGCCAAGAATGTTGTGGGGTAAACGTCGAATGGCCCAGATTGATAAAGTTAATTACATTAAATATTTTCATTATTAACAAGCAAATAATGCTACATTGTTTTTTATTGTTAGCCATAATTTAAATTGATTTTTAACTTAAATTAAAATGAATAATATCATTGCCTGAACTTTTATACTGTACAATAAGTAATTGAAATTATTTTTTAATTACAGCTCATAATAAATAAATCTGTACCACATATAATTTATTAAATTAATTTGTTGACTGTTCAATTTTATTTCCCTATCTGCAATGTTTATATTTTTCAAATTATTTTCCTATAAAAGCTATAAAAATAAATGTGAATTAGTTTATTATGTTCAATTATCTAAATTAAATTTAAAATTCATTATTCTAAAAATAGTCAATAATTTTATTGTGATACACTAAATTTACATTGCAAAAATTACCTATATTTTGATATAAAGATCTTGCTGTACCAACATGGGTAACAAATTAGTGTTTTATGTTTTAAGCTAAACAAATATTTTAAATAAAAAAATGAATTTACCAATTTAATTTTTATAAATTTGTTAAATAAAATTATACAGTATAAGCAATGCCACGACATGTGTGGGATATCGTCGAAATCATCCAAACATTTACAAAAGTTGAAGGATTAGATACAGACGTACAGAAACAGTGCAATGAAAACGTTAATGTATCAGGTACAATTCAGATGTCTACGAGTGGAGTACGATTATTAACTCAATTCAATTTGTAATTATCATAATTATATGAATAAAATCAAATTCTTTTGTTTTACAGATGTTATCCATTTACTATGGATTTTATCTAGCAGTATTTAAATTTTTGCTGTGTAAATTAAATCTCGGAGTTACATTTGTTTTCTATGACTGCAAAGGAATTGAGGTATAAATCTTAATTTTTCTTGGTGATTATTAAATGTAGATTTAGGACTGTTTGAAAATTATGTTATGAATTGATGTCTAGAAAATATTTTAATGTAATTTATCTATTGACAATGCTAGAATTTATTGACATTTAAATCTGTTTTTAGGAAGTATTTTGTGTTTTTGGAGAAGGATTAACAAAGAATATTACCATGCTAACTGACTATATACCGGTTGCGCAAGACTATGCAACACACATCCTGGGCGTTTTGAAATATGAACCTGATCTATCGTATCTTGCACATTTTAAATTATTTTCTTATCAAGTAAATTCCTTAAATATTAATTAAATTTTATATGACAAGTAAATATAATATTGCTTAATTATAAAGAAATGTTTTCTAAAAAATTTTAAGTTTAAATTTAAACTTTAAAATGCAATATTGATATTATTTATAGTATTAACCTTGCTATTCAAACAATATACTGCATATTAATTACCATTAAAAAAAATTTATTACTTAATTAGATGTAATTTATTTTAGATCTGGCTAACATCAATTTTATGCTTGCTCATATGTTCAGTTTTATTAAATATATTTAGAGAGATTGAATTTTCTGCAATAAACACATTGAAATCAATGCTTTTATTGTATCAAAACTTTGTCAACCAATCGCTTAACTATTTGATCGCAATTCGATACACGACTGTTGAGAACGAGAGAAGACTTTTAGCGAAAGTCTATATTTTACTCTTCGTTTGGATCTATTGCTCAAACATATTGTCGAAAGCGTTTACGAGTCTAATGTTGAGAACGTATTACCAGAAGCCGTCGCTCACTGTCGAGACATTGGAAGACATCGTCAGTGAAAAGCTGTCGATTGCCGGAAGACATGGTTTGGAAGAAATCAAATTATTTAAACCGCAAATTTACCATGTTCTAAACAACAGCCTGGTACAATACGAGCAAAGAATGGGCATAAATAGTTTGCGAAGTTATTACTTTCTTGAACCTAAACTAATCAAGGACATAATGTCGCGAAAAGTGGTGCTATTGATGAACACGCTAAATTTGAACAGGGTGAAGAACATGTTTCCCGACTCGAACCTAATGGAGTCTCCCATCAGATATAGTCATCAATTCATTTACTCGTTTATACATAAAACACATTCGCATCGCAAACAGATATTTCGCGCGTAATTACACTGTTTAAACAATCAATGCTATAATAACTTTTTATCTTGATAATTAAAATACTTATGTTAATTTAGCATGCAATCGTTTGTGGAGAGTGGAGTTTGCACCCGACACGCAGCAATTATTAATCTAGCAACCATAATTTTTGGCCATAGAGAGTACGAGGATAGTTATGCACTGGTCGAATTGAGCAAATCTGAGAAATACAAAATTACTCTTGATAAGTTGCTTAGAGGCCCATTTTGTGCCTTGCTAATTGGATATTTAACTTCAATATTAGTATTTATTTGCGAATACTATTACAATGTTAAATCTAAGCAAACTAGCCAAAATGTGCCAAGAATGGTGTGGGGTGAACGTCGCATGGCCCAGATTGACAAGGTTAATTACACTGGATATTTTTATTACTAAAAAGCAAATTATGCTTCACTGTTTTCTATTGTTAAATGTACTTATGTACGTACTTATATTTTGTGTTATGAAAAAATAATAAAATAATTATCTTAGCTATTATTGTTTGCGTTCTACTTTCAGTATTTTATAATCATTATAAATTTATTGCTAAATATACTGCATAATATTTGACTGTAATTATAGATATATTCTAAATATTTTATTACATATAATACTCATGTAAAAATAATTTAAAGTATTCATTTCCAGCAGCTGCTTTTCAAAAAAATTCACTGGGTAAATACTTCCTGAGCTGCTAATCAATGCGAGTGTTTATTTAAAATGCTAAAATAATGCATTAATAAATATTATTTATACGTTTAACATTTAAAATATTTCTTGTAATAATATCACAGAAACAAAATTTTATCATAATTAAAATGACTTTATTAGAATCGAAATTATCTAAGAATCTTTAATAAAATATAATTTATCTAGCAACTTTACATTAAAACTTTTATGACATAAATATACAGTATATTTTTGTGATATGAAGTAACGGTCCCCACACTTTGCCTCTCACTTTCAAAACATGTGACAAACGGTTTGCGAATACTTTCGATATTTTTGTTTACGTTTCGATTGCGTTTCAAACTCAGACATTGTTTTGCAATTAATTGCAATTAAATTCAAATATTGTTCACAACTATTGATTCGTCGAAACGCTTGAAATCGCGACAAAACTCCAACAAAAATCTCGACTAAACTGTGGTTTGAATTACATGTGAAATAATCCCAATTTCGAGTGTTTTGAACGCAAAAAAAAACACAGATTTCGCCGACGAGTGAGCATTGGATTCGCGGTATTGACTGGAAATACAAATTCAAATGTTTTCGTGAAAATACAGTGTTTTTTGGAGCGAAATATGTTTCAGAGATAATGAGCGAAAAGAGTGTGAATTTGTTGGAGTATTTGCGGCGAAACGCGAGCCTTAAAGCGGAGACGTTCGAGCGGTTGGCCAATGAGTACGGCTTCGATTCGGCGGCCGCGCTGTCGGCGCTCAAGACCGAGCGCGACCTGCCGGAGATGCCGGCCATCAGTTTGGGCCAGAGAGCGCTTCTGCGCCAATCGATCCACGAGTGGCTCACTCTCGACGCGTTGGACACCGAGTTGGCCGACACGGACCGCGCGTCGGACGAGCGCTCGTGCGATGAGCGCCGCTGTCACAGCCGACTACTTGTGCGCAAACTTCAGTCGATTTTGTCGGTCGGCGGCGACGGTCAGGCGCTCGAACTGAAGGCCGAGAACAAGCGGTTGCGGCAGTCGATGATCCGCTGCCGTAATCTGCAGATGAAGGCCGAGAAGGAGTGCCAAAGCAAAGACGTGGACATCAAACGGCTGGAGACGGAACTGTTTCGGCTCAAGAAGTACCAAAAGCACAGTCAGCACTCGAACCGGCGCTTCGAGTCGGCGCTCAAACACAAGGACTCCATCATTAAGCGACTCGAGACCGATGTCCAGCAACTGAAGCAAAACATCTCTTCGATGTCCTCGCAGTTCGACTCCTTCGCCGATAATTGTTCGCAGAATTTGGTTAAACTGAAGACGTATTTGGATACCGAAAGTCTGGTCATTCACACCGACAGTACGCTCAGTGCGCCGTCTCGGCCCCCATCCGACTACGAGACGGAGGACGTGAGCGAACTGTCGGACTGTCCGTCGCGGCGACGAAAGGACCCGATTTTGAGAAATGGCGCCAAAAGGGTAGACAAAATGGAGTCGAAGAGTGGTTCCGCAAATCAGGCGAAGAATTGTCACCAAAAGCCGATTATACCGCCGAAGCCGTTACCGATTACGTCGACCGATAATCGATTGCAAAAGAGGTCAACGAGTGGACTGAAGGGTTCGATGAGTAGCTCCAGTATTAACGCTAATAACTGCCGTATAAGTGCCGAACTGACCGGTGATGTGGCGAAGGCCGCCGAAGACCCGGCGCCAGAATTGAAGACATATTCGCGCGGAAAGAGAATGCGGTCGAAGAGTTCAATACAGACGAGTAATGAGCAGTCGGTCGACGCTCCGCGAGGCCGACACAAGCGACTGAAGACAACCGATGAGCCGATGAAAGAGTCGCCGAAAGAGCCGCCGAAGGAATCGCTAAAAGTATCGCCGAATGCGTCTCAATCTGCAGAGAACGTAGTGTTCATATCGCTGGACAACGAGTCGGATACGTGCGTTGAGGGCCCACTGCCCGACCCTATCGTTTCCGATTCGCTGAGTCTGGTCACCATAACCGGTACGCCTGCCGAGCGGCCGACGCCATTGGATATCAACATTAGCGACGTGACCGACTCGGAGGAGCCGAAGTCGGACAACCGGTTCACCAATCTCTACCTCAAGCAGAACGTCGAGTGCAGCGACTCGTGCACTACCATCTCGACGTCCGCCGGCTATCTGTCCGACAGTAATCAAGAGAACCGCTGTTCGCTCGTCAACACACCGGCCACCGACACCACCGTTGCCGTCGTAGCTGCCGATACGTTCGCGACCGGCACTTATGGTTCCTATCCGTCGCGGGCATCGCCGCCGCCGGCGGACGCGTCGCGCAAGAAGAAGGGCTTTAAGTGCGAGAGACCCGACTGCGACTTCACGACACTGTTTGAGCCGAAGTTTGAGGACCACCTCAAACAGCACGTGAGTTACCACTTCGGACAGGAGGTGCCCGACTACCTGCGGCCCTACTTCCACGCCTCGCGCCACACCTACGCGAAGAAGTAGTCGCCCGCTTCTCACCCCTAAGTGTTCGTTTACACGTTTGCAATAAAATTGTTTTTAATAACGAATGCTTTCATTCCTTTTATACAGTATATAAAAATTATTCTCTTTTTGATATTAATAGGCATTTCTTTCGTTATTATTATATAATTTTTTCCCCGTTTTTCCGAATTAAGAATTATTGTCCGAAACAGTGATATTCGGCTCAAAATGTAGTCAAATTGATATTCGGGTTCCTGCCAGCCCTCTACTGCCTACCTGAGCGCTTTCACGCCCGGGTATGTGTGAAAATCAAAAGTACAAATTACTATTTTTGACAATTATTGGCGAAATTCTATTTTTGCTAACTATAAACTATAAACTTAAATATTTATTTCACTTGAGATGACATAAAAGCGTGTTTTTATTGACACTAAATATCCATTAAAATTGTCTTATTTTTCATTAAAACTGTTTATCTATTTCTCGGAATTTTTCGTTTCGATTCTTATTCTTTGAAATTCTCTATTTTCTCACTTTTATGAACAAATGTTTTTAAAAATAAATTTACAACAAATAATATTGACTTGTTGTTTGAATCGAACAATTAGATTGTATAAAAACAAAGTATTATCTCATTTATTCATTTGTTAATTATAAAGTTAATATTAATACATAAAATGAAAAATAATTTATATGCAATTGCCTTTTATAACATGTTAGTTATTTTAACTTTGATTTACAGGTATGTAAAACTGTGTTGGTTTTAATTTGCATAAATTATTACATTCAAAATAAATTTATTAATTAGTTAATTATTAAAACACAACTAACATGGTAAGTTTGAATTTCGACACCTACATTCGGTTCGAATTTGACATGAATGTCATGTTTATTTTTGTAATGTTGTAATTTTTTGTAATGTTGTGCTATTTTTTTCTGTAGTTATTTAATTTACGCAATAATAGCCTTGTTCCTGTAGAATTGTCTCTAGTGCAAATAGAATTGACATGTTAGTCTGATGACATGATGTTTCTAATTGCATTTTTAAAATGTACAAATATTATAGAATCGTAAGAATATTTATGCCATGCTTAATATTGTGTTGTGTTTTAATAATTATTCTATTATTTAAATATTTTTATTGAATTATTATTTTTTTAGAATATTAAATAAACAAAAATATATAAATTATTTCGTTGTACAAACACATCAACTTTAGCGCAAAATTATTATTTGACACATTTTTGCCGAATAAATTAGCTCATTGTATCTTAAATTATTAAGATAATTTTTGAAGAATTTCAAACAATTCAATTTCTGCCAAATTGTTTAATTATAATTTTTGTATTTATTTTAAGATTTTTAAAAAATAAACAGAATTTTTAAATAAAATAATTTTTAAATTTTTATTCTTAAAGTATATATAATATATTTGATTAAAATATTTAATTTAATGTTTTGTCCATTTGTTGCGTCAAAATGTACTTAGAGTTGGAATTAACGCATCGATAAGTGAAAATAATTTGAAAATTTGCGACAATTCTCCTGTCGTTTGATTAGAAGTTTGCATTTGCTTTCTACACGATTTGGGTTAAATGAGGCAAAAATTAATTATCAAGCTTAAGTTTAAAGTAAATTGCATTCATAGGCACTTTCTATAGAAATATTTTCAATACAATTTTTCCCCTATAATTCAAATGCCGTTTAAAACATTATTTTTGCAAGTAGATTTTTAAATTTAATTAATTTTGTGTTTTATATCGCTTAGAGATTTAATTTAGAAATTATTTTATCTATGTAAATTCTATAATACAAATGAAGAAATTCTATTAATTTATATCTATTGTTTCAAATTAATTAATGATTATTTTTATCGCAACATTGTACATTATTTAGAATCTAAATTCTTTTATATTAACATTTTTATATTTAAGCAGGAATAGTTTTGAAAAATAATTTTAGTATTATTTAGCAATATTATTTGGCTATTGAGTTGTAACCTTTTAGCATTTTTGTGGCAAGCTTATTCAATTTTAGACATTACTTACTTGCACTGCAAATTATTTGTTTAATTTATGGACTGTACAAATAATATTTGTTTAACAAAAACGTGCTAGCAAAACAATTGCAGCAAGTTTATCTAGAAAGCTGTCAAAAGATAGAAGTGTTGAGAATTATAGTATTTATAATTATTTGAGAACCAGGAACAACAGCTTATTCAGTGCCAGATAAACTAACATGTCAAATTTTGTAGTATAGCGTGGGGTTTCAAAATAATTAGGCCTATACTGTACTACGATTAACAGGAAGAATTTTCATTAATTATTTTAATTAATATAAACAGGTATGTTTAAATTTAATTGTCATGTTTTACTCAAAGATACTTACAATGATTGTTTTTTATTCATATAAAAATAATGAAGATATCATTAATTAAGAAGGAATAATCATTTAAGCTTTATTAGAAATATGTATTTTATTTTTTTTATTATAATCTAAACTACATGTGAATTAAATAAATTTCATTTCAATT
>JAQIXC010000718.1:0-21068 GCA_034697605.1 Metabelba pulverosa | reverse complement strand
TATGAAATCTATCCCTACAATGAATATTATATAAACTGTATGTCTATTTATAACATAATTTAATTGTTAATAGTTTTCCTGTCATAAAACACACTTATAGTAGAGGTATTAAGCTCATACTGGGCAGTCTTGTTACTGTTTAATAGCTAAAAGTTTAAAATGTACAGTTATAGAGATCTTAAATCTCGCCTTGTTGTTCAGTTTGAGTCAATTATAACAGGGCTATTTTATGTTTTAAATGTAAAATTAAATAAAATTGCAACTTATATATTAATAAGAAATATCAATTTAGTACTTAATAACAAAACTTCATTTGAGTATCATTTTGCAATTATTTTTCTGCAAAAATGTCGACAAATATTGAATTAATCGAAAGTAATTTGAGAGGAAATGGACGGAAGAGGGACTCAATGGACCGATTCGGCGACGACTTGTGTGAAGAGATTTTGCAGTACTTATGGTTTAAGCACTCGTTTTATTACGAATGGGTGGCCAAACAGTGGCAACGATGTGTTTATAAGAGACAATACAAACTCAATGTAAACGAATATTTAACGACAAAATACGATGTATTCAAAACACATAACACATATTCGCTAAACGCGTCGACATTCGCGTCGATACTGAAAAAGTGCGAAAATCTCAATGAAATTCAATGCAATTTCGTGACTGTTTACTGCGATTCCGATTTGGACGGAATGTTGGAATTAATGACTGAATTGCATCTTGTTATTAATCGATTTGAATGGAACTATAATTGCGGAATGGAATTCAAGAACTTTTTCGAACGGTTTGGACACAAAGTCAAGATTCGATGGCTGAGCAGCCGATGTCCGTTACGTACATAAGTTTTCAATTCGCGATTTACTGCAATTGTGCGCTAATTTGAAACGAGTGAACACTTCCTATAGCAATGAACAGGAGTTTAAGTTCGGTTTGGAATACAAGTCGATAGTATCGCAAAAGTTGGAGAAAATCGATTCGTTTTATTTGAATGCAAACACCAATCGGTTTGAAGTATTCGCCAAAAATTGCGGCAATACTTTGAAGAGTATTGTCATATCAGGAGATCAGTCGACGCGTGAAAACGAAATCAATTTATTATTGTATGGTTTGGCGCGAATGCCGGCGTTGCGGGAATTGATGGGCAAATTCTGGCAATACTTATCGAGCAATCAAATGACACAAATTGCCGATAATTGCCGACAATTAAAGAGCATTTATGTTTAAATATACGTGTCGTCCGAATCGGTATTTATCGAAACGATCGGAAAAATCACGCAATGTTTGCAACGCTTGACACGACTCGCGATATACATCGAATCGGGCGTTCGGTTTGAGTTTTGCAGCGAATTGTTGCGTCGATTAACACAATTAACGCATTTGTCGCTTACTTTTCACTATTGTATTACTCCGGTTAACGACACGTTCTTTGCGGATATCGACAAACATTTACCGAATTTGCAGTACTTGTCGATATGTAACGCGAATATAACGGACATTGCGTTGAATCGCTTAACACGACTGCGAAATCTGCGCGCAGTTTCCATCGACAGTACCGAACCGATGAGCGAATCGAGTATTTCGGCACTTATTAGCGAATCGGCAAAACTTCAAAGCGTTTCGTTTAGACATTATGTAACTTATGATTCAGATTCCGATTAATAAACTGTTAACACTGTATAAATTTCGTTAAATGTATAATTTTTGAAGTAAATTGATTAATTAATTAGTTCCTGAAAGATAACATAGATTTTGTGTCAAAGTTTATTATGATATAATTAACATTATTATATTAATGATTACTTCTTATAATTATGCAAATTATTAAGTTTATTATGCACAAATATAATTGAGTTTAATTAAAATTGTTATGAATTTTATTTATTTATTAAAATTAAATGCACGCAATATTTATTGACAATAATTTAATTATATGTATAATTATCTAATTATATTTCAATTAAATAAAATTTGACAGTATAATTTATAAAATGTCAACAAATAATGAAATAATTTCAAAAATAGAGAATTAGTGTAATTTTAATATATTTTAAATAATAAAATGATAACTTTAAAACTTTATTCAAATACTAAATAAATTAAACTTTTAGCAAGTTTAAATATTAAAATCATGACTTACCAATTGTCATACAAATTAATTTGTGATAATATAATGTTAATGTATTTATAATACTAATTATCTTTTTACTGTTTAATATTTAGAACTATTAGAAAGTATAGTATTAGTAACCTTAAGACTCAACCTGTTAATCAATTTGAAACAATTGTAACATGGCTGTTTTGTGTGTGTTAGACGATTAATTAATTTAGTATTTAGTAATGGAATTTTATTCGAGTTTTATTTTGCAATTATTTTAACCTTATTAATTAATAAATAAAATTCAAAAAATTATCTTATAAATATATTATTATTAATAGGTTTTGAGAATATTGTAACAAATTAAATGTATTCACAAACTGAATTACAAATTAATCATATTACACATAATAAAAAATTATTACTTATCAAACAAACAAAAATATAACTATTAAATCATTATAAAAATAATTTTGTATAGCATAATAAATGTAGCAAGCAGTAATTAAATAATATTTTCGTATTATACATAGAAAAATTAATAACCACAGTAACGACTTAATTATAAAAAATAGTTTAATAAACAAATAAATTATATTATAAATAGAGTGCTACGTAGAATTTTAACTAGTTATTTGAAATTGTTTACAACCTTTTTATTGTACAATATAATAACTATGAATTATAATAAAATTAATTGTATATTTTATGCAACTTGTTTGACAGTATGTTTGTACCAAATCTACAAAATATGTGAAATCTATTTCGCGTACAAAACAACAACTTTTATATTCAACGAAAACATTTCGATTATATCTCTTCCGGCGATTACCTTATGTTTTGACAAAAAAGATTTTTTAAGGAAAAAATATTTAAAAGAAATTTTTAATAATAAAAATATTCAAGGTGAAATATTCGTTGTTCTTGTATAACTAACAATATATTTAATAATTTATTTTTGTTTATAGATAAATATATCAATAAATATACAATTCAAGAACAATTAAACATGCTATACAATTTTAGTGAAATGTTTGACGAATGTGTCGTGCTAAAACCGATTGCCTTTAATTTAACAAATACATTAAAAACAAAATGGGCTGAGTGGTTTGTTAATTGCCATGATATATCCCAAATTCTCCGGGCAATTGATTCAAACAAGTTTGTTTTTTGCTAAATATATTTAGAAACAATTATCAATTAGTTTAGTAAAAATATAAATAATTTAAATTTTTGTTAATACAGTTTGTGTTACACATTATTATCTCAAAGCTCAAATGAACATAATAATCGATTTGAAATAGCAAATAATTTAGAATACAATGATCATTTCAATGAAATATTATTTATAAAATTTCGTTTCACACACAAGTATAAACTAACATTTACCATGCATCGTCGCGATGTTCTCGTCAATCAAATATTTAAAACATCATTTATACAACATGCAAAAATTAATAACAAGACAAAATTTAATCATTTCATACAATACTCGAAAACAATCGTCGAATCGCTGCCCAAACCGTATGAAACGGATTGTTTGGATTACAAACAAAACGACTATAACTCGCGAATCGATTGCATCGATAAATGTCGTCTCAAAGAGTATGGAAAATATTTTCCGAATCAATGGCCGGGAATGTACTTAAGATCAACGAATAAAACATTTTTTGATATTCACCAAAAATTTCATTCAAATAAGTATCTGGGTAAAACAATAGCCGATAAATGCAAAAGTATCTGTTTAAAGCAAACGGAATGCTATGAAGAATACTATAATTTTTATTATAAAAGCTTAACACAAATGCTTGAAATGGACTTCATTTGCTTATTACCGCCGGTCAGTGCGACCAGAGTTTACCGACAAATACCGCAAATACTGTTCGAAGAGTTCATATCATATATCGCTAGTTATGTCAGTCTATGGTTCGGTTTCTCTGTTATTACGCTTTCGAATGGAATTTTATTGGTTTTAAATAAAATCAAAATAAAGTTTTTAAATATAAATAATAATTATATTTCACAAATAAAAAACACGAAAATATTTGTTCGTACACGCTGATTTTATTCAGTTCAATAAATGTAAGATATAATTTACTGTGTTACTTTGTTTTACTATAGGTGTGTTTTAAATAGCATAATTATTTAAACATAATGAATTTTAAAAACATGAAAATATCAACTAAGGACCTATAGTTTTAAATATATAATTTAATCATGAATATCGCCTTGTTGCTATAAAGCACATAAAATGCACACGTATAATTTAGACCAAAATGACATATTTAGCAATTAGTTAAAACTGACATTTGTAATATTTGTTTTAAAAATTACATTTAAATTTTTCAATTATAACCATATAGTTTTATTTATAATATAAACAGTTTTTGATAAATACCCGAATTATTTATTACATCAACATGTTATTTCAAATTATTTACCGGTAATTGTATTTTATATAAAATGCAAATGAGTAAATTATTTATTCAGTGATTAATTAACTTCAAACTATTTGCATTTGAATAATAAAACTACCACGTTTATTAAAACTTTAAATTTTGACTTATTTTTAATTTATTTAGGAAATTGCTATAATATATTATTTTTAAAATACTTATTATATAAATAATTAATATCGTTTATATTTAAAGTTTTAAATATAAATCATTATATTTATAAAATTTTAAAACAAATATAATAATTAATCATATCAGTTTTATAATAATATAAAATTATATATTGCTAAACTTAGCTAAATATATTATTGAGTATTTTATTATAAGCATAAAATATAGAAGTAATTGTAATTTTTACAGTTTTGCTATAAAATAATACTGTATAATTTGCATAATAATGGCGTCTAATCAATGCCTACCAGTAAACATCACTGCTAAATCTGCAAACAATCATTTATATAAAATTGGTTTATGCATGGTAAACCAAAGCGAGAATGTGAATGAAAAACGATTCTGGCTATATCACCCACTCGTATTATTTATTTCGCTAATAACTCAGATGACTAAATTTATTGTAATTGTACTTGTTGAAAAGGATAGCTCATATATGTTAGTAATTACGTCCGACTTTACGCATTACTTTCATATGAGACGCGAAATCAATTTGTGTGCGATTTTGGCGATAATATTATCCATTGGTTCACAACTCGTGTATTACTATAACCACAGGAATGGTATAAAACCAACATTTCTCGCAGTCTTTGAAATGATGGCGGGTTTGCGACCGCCGCTAGATGTCGGCCTATCCGATGTATACCAAACGCGTAAACTGGCTAAAATCACCAAGATCCTTTGTTTACTTTTGAAGTACAATAGCAATACCATCATGCCTTTAGTACCAATCATAGTAACATGGTTTCCGGCAATTTTCGAGCGTAATCTCGGTGAAATCGTCATGTTTCTAATTCCAAATTCAATGCTACTTTCGCTAATGGTTCACCATGTATCGAATATTATTATGTATTAATTAGTTTATTTTTATATTTTATGCAGATATTCTATTATTAAGATTAAACAATTGGTGCATTCAAAACATCAGAATTTTCGCCGAGTAGCATGGCAAAAGTTGCAGTTTAGTCAACGCCTAAATGCACTGTGTAATGAGATCGCCGAGTATAACGCAACATTTTGGTCAAAATTTTTACTTTTATTCTGGGCAACAATTGGCACAATTATTATATTGCTGTTATTTACATTAATCTTCAAAATAGCACCGCTTATATATAAGATATTTACCATGTATATTTTAATTATGCTGGTATTCGTGTTTGCATTCGTTATATTCACTGCATCGTCGGTGAATCTGAATGAGAAACTTATGTTTCAAACAATGAATAGCATGTATATTTTTCGCGCAAAACGTGTAAGCATGCTTAACAGTAAACTTCGAAAGTATAAATTAATGCTTTTTTAAAATTACAAGGTAATGTAATGATGTTCTAGCTCTTTTTAAAAATAAAATCTATAAAAACATTTATACATTGCATAATTTATTATTTACTTTTAGATCCTATTAATTATCGAACGAATGGCAATAAATAAACTTGGCTTTTCTTGCTATACCTTATTCATTGTGAATTATTATCGCTGTTATGAAGTATGTACCATGAATTAATTATTTCTAAATGTTAAATGTTATTACTTACTTGTTAAAGTTATATTTTCTATTTATATTTTAGATAATTGCATTCTTAAGTATTTTGTTTTTAAAAATAATTGAAATTTTTGTTGTTTGAACTCGACTTCTATTGATATCAGCTTCGGTTGTAAAGAACATTCGAGTATAAAAATAATAAATTCAATTCAATTCAATTCAATTTCATTAAATAAATAAATCAACAAATTAGCACGATAATATTCGGTAATTATAACAATATAAAAAATGGTATTTTTATAAATTACATTGCATTTATTAGAAATTTAGCATAAATATTTAATTATCAACTACATACATTTTATTCAAAATAAGTTATAAATGTATTACAGTTATAACAGTATTAGAATTTTGCAATAAAAATATACTGTTTAATAAATTGAAAACTGCTTGTACAGTAATGATTTAATAAAATAGAAAAAATGGTATAGATTATACTATATAGAAAATCTATAGTAATTTATATATTTAATTAATATAACTAAATTAAGTAAAGTAATCTCGATTTCTTATAATACAGTATGTTAAAGTTTTACTCCAAACAAGTTTCATATTGCAAAGTTATAAGATTTATTATTAAAAAATAATACTGTAATTAAATAAAGTAACGTTAATAAAAATGTTAAAACTAAGTAAAAAATCGTAATTACCTGCAGTTAATTAAATATTTACCCTATATTTTACACATTTACTCTAGCATTAATCACAAGTTAATTTATGCATTATATTTTAGAAACGCTCGAACAAAACGGTTCGAAGTTTTCTCGAATTGCGAATTAGTGCCGAAACACTCGATTCACTCATTTGTTCCGTACTATTGATGCGAACAAAACGTAGGTTTTGTAGTCGTGTTAAGCAATTCAATGCGTTGTCCGTTATATTCGCGTTAGTTATCGACAAATACTGTAATTTCGGTAAATGTTTGTCGATATCGACGAAAAACGAGTCATCGATTGGCGAATGCTTTTCGCGAAATGTTAGCCACAAATGCGTTAACGCTTTTAATCCACTCAACGATTGCTGAGAAAACGTGAAATATTCGTTGGTATTTTCAGTGCACAGACCAAATGACTTCGTGAAAAAGTAGCTCTAAATGTCGTAAATTGTTTAATGCATTCAACGATTGCATTAGGAATTTGATAGTATTTTTAGTATTCTCAGTGCACAAACCAAATCGAGTTAAGCATGTTAAATTTTTTTTAACAATATTTACTATTTCGTATATAGTATTTGACTCAAAATTCATTAGTTTAATTGAAAAATACTTTAATTGCTGGCAATTCGCAGCGATTCGTACGATTTGATCGCTTAATAGGTTTTGAGCGCAAAACTCGACATTCAATGCAATCAAAGCCGACATTCGCGACAATCCATTCACTAAACCGTTTAATGCGTTTTCACTCAATTGCTGAGTCGTTACGGAAATAATTTTCAAACTATTTTCGCAGATTTTCGCGAATACTTCGAAAGCATTCGAGTCTTCATTCGTATACGTAATCAGAATTTTTTCAAATTTTTGCGTTACTATCAATTCGTTAGTTGATTTGCAAAATAGTTTTGCGAACCTCATGTCAATCGCCGACAATCGCTTCAAATTAGTGCACATTTGTAGCCATTTCAGCGGCGAATCAGACCAATAGAAATGATATTCGTTTAGAATTAAAGACTTGATATTATGGCCAAACATATTGAAAAAGTTTGTAAAGTTTTTATATTCTGTAGGAGTCTTATAGAGTCCAAACAAACAATATATTTTAAATAATTTAGTCATGCATTTCAACGTTTTCATCAAATCTGAATCGCATTTAATAACTATTAAATTAACTATGCCAATTTCATTCAAGTTGTTTGACTTTTTCAGTATTGGTTTTAATTTCGACGCGTTTAGTGAATTTGTTGTATAATTCGTTAATTTATGGATTAGACTGCAGTCTATGTCGAGTTGATAGCGTCTCATATGAACGCATTGTCGCCACTGTTTGGCCACCGATTCGAAGCGAAACGAGTCCTCAAACGACAAGAACTGCAGAATCTCTTCGCATAAGTCATCGCCGAATCGCGACATCGAATCTCGAGCGAAGACTTCACTTCTCGACTCACTTTCCACTGATTTCTGTTTTGCAAATATTTTAGTTATTCTTTTAAACATTTTTCAAAATTTATTTTTTCAAAACAATTTGCATTTAAATATACAAGTTTATTTATTTTACTAAACAACTAAAATAATGTATACGTGGCAGTTAATAATCAAACAAAATTGCTACTAGTAACTTGGCAACTTATTTTTTACGACAACTAAGATTATTAAATTTCTATTGAAATATTTTTATTATTAAGATTAAACATTCTATATAACAATTCATTAAATGCATTAAATTAAATATGTATTAAAATAATAATAAGAATTTATATATTTAATTTTAAACTAAATAAATATGTTTGATTTTATTTAAATAGGGTACATTTTTTTAACATTAATTATATTGATATTTAAAACCTACTGTATAATCTATTGATTTATAACTATCTAATTTATAAAAATTTGATTATAGCAAATTAAATATCAAATTTTAATCGCTAGCAATATATGGACTACAATATCCATATAGATTCAGATCGTTGTTAAAATTAACCCAAAAATCATTTGCCTCGAGTCCTAATGGCATTATATTTAACCCAGGTATGTCGTATTTATATGCAATTATTTAAATTGTATTCACCTCAATAATAATTTATTTATTAATCATTTAAATAAAGTTTTTAAAGTGATTTCTTAGTGATTTTTCTAGCAAGATCGTATCAATACAATTTTTCGCTTCTAAATTATAAACTATTTTATAATATACATATATTTAAATATAGATATATTTATGTATAACAAAGATAATTATACAATATGTAGCAGTTGTTAAAAATAAATTAGTATCGATTTAATAATTATTTCAAATACAATTTCTAAACACCTGTCAACATAATAATTATTTTATATTGTTAAAGTTATTAATTAATGTTACATTTTGTTTTACTTAAAAGTTCTAGATTTCTAATATTATTATTAATTATATCTTAAATATAACTATTATAAATAACAGTAACAATAACAAAAATGTCAGTTTGCTTAAATAATTAATATATTATTTAATATTCAAAGTAACTATATTAATATTAAGTAAAATGTTAGACAAACTATGAAAACCATAAGTTATTTTAACAAAACAAAAAAAACAACATATAATTAAATAATTATTATAAAATACTGTACATTGTTTTAACATCATAGTAATAAAACGTTTAGGATATCAAATAATAATAAATATGAAAAATATAACTTGGAATAAAATATTTAAAGTCTTATTTTTAATATTGTGTTTGAATATACAGTATGATGCATATATCCGTCGTCGTCTAAAATCCAAATATTTCTAAAACTATTTGGCCGATTTTGCTCGTGTTTGTTTTAAAACATGTATAAAGTTGTCACCGAACTTTTATGTATTGATCACATTAACATTGAATTGATTATTTCAAAATTAACAATAAATAACGTATTAAATAAATATTTATGATTATATTTACAATTTGATGATATAGTTGCAATAAATACAAAAATTTATGAGGGACGTGTTTTTGGAAATTTTAAAATTTGACCTCTGACCTATTCTATATGTAAAATTAGACAAATATTTTCAAGTTTCACTAGCTTATAACCTTTGACCTAGTGAAGATAATTTAGCGGTTTCGGTGTCAAAAGATTTCTTATATCAATATCTAGAAAGTATATTTTTGAAATTCTGTTATTAGAATTATTATGTAACTTATTGCATATTAACTCTATTTGTGTTATTTTTGTAGGTTTAGCATGCAATTGTATCTCTATATTATTTAGAAACTGATTGATCTAATACTGGACACAAATTTGTATTTGGCTATAAGTTACATAATAATATTAATATAAATATTTCAAAAATATACTTTTTAGATATTGATATAAGAAATCTTTTGACACCGGAACCGTTAAATTATCTTCACTATGTCAAAGGTTATAAGCTAGTGAAACTTGAAAAATTTTGTCTAATTTTACATATAGAATAGGTCAGAGGTCAAATTTTAAAATTTCCAGAAACACGCCCCTCATAAATTTTTGTATTTATTGCAACTATATCATCAAATCGTAAATATATTCATAAATATTTATTTAATACGTTATTTATTGTAAATTTTGAAATAATCAATTCAATGTTAATGTGATCAATACAAAAAAGTTCGGTGACAACTTTATACATGTTTTAAAACAAACACGAGCAAAATCGGCCAAATAGTTTTAGAAATATTTGGATTTTAGACGACGACGGATATATGCATCATACTGTATGTTTGCATCATATCTACAAAATATGTGAAATCTATTTCGCGTACAAAACAACAACTTTTATATTCAACGAAAACATTTCGATTATATCTCTTCCGGCGATTACCGTATGTTTCGATAAGAGAGACGTTTTGAAAGACAGATATTTACAGAAATATAAAAATTATTTTAATTCTACACAAAACGAAACACAGCTATTGATTGGTAACATTTTGTTTTTTTTAATATTGAAATAATAACTTAATTAAATCTTAACTATGTAATCAATTTTTTTTATAAGTAACATAATTAAACTATATACTTTATTTAATAATTAATGTATATTCTAACAATTTTGTTTTTAAACTTCCTCAATGAATAGAGAAGAAACTGCTTGGTTACATTAATAATTACACAATACGCGAACAATTGAACATGCTATATTATTATAATGAAACTGTTGAATCTTGTAATGTTTTGGCAACACCCACATTTAATTTAAGCATAATAAAAGGCGAACAAATTTCTCACTGGTACATTAACTGTAGCAAGGTATCGCCAATTATACGTAACATTGATTATAGCAGGTATATTTATTTGCTGTTAACATCTTAATATTATACCTATAGTTAATTTATAAATAATTTATCTTGGTTAGATTGTGCTATACATTTTTATTACATTTATCAAACAACCAGGATGTACATTATAAAAATTTAAAATAACACCATGTTCAACGATTATTTCATTGATTTATTTGCTATAATATTCCCATTGAATAAAATTAATAAATTTATGTTTGCTATTCATTCTCGGCATGCATTGGCAAATAGCATATTAAAATCGAATTTCAAAACGTATTCGAAAAAATCGGAAAACTAAAAAAATTTCTTATATTTACTACAATACACGAAAACAGTCGTCGAATCGCTGCCCAAACCGTATGAAACGGATTGTTTGGATTACAGACAAAACGAATACAAATCGCGAATCGATTACATCGAAAAGTGTCGAATCAAAGAGTTTCGGGAATTATACCCAACCTATGGCCCGGAAACTACTTGACTGACCAGCGATTGAACATAAAGTTTACGCATTTTTTTGAATTATATAATTCAAACCCGTATTTGGATCAAGAATTTGCGCAAAAATGCAGAAATATTTGTCAAATGCAAAACAAATGCTATGAAGAGTACTATACGCTTGAAAGGAAAGAGTTATCGCAAGCGTATGAAATGGATTTCATTAGTTTAATACAACCGATGAGTGCGACCAGAGTTTACCGACAAATACCGCAAATACTGTTCGAAGAGTTCATATCATATATCACTAGTTATGTCAGTCTGTGGTTCGGATTCTCTGTTATTACGCTTTCAAATGCAATTCAAAATTAAAATAAATATTTTAAATATTAATAACTATAATTATACTCAATGTATTTCAAAAATTATAAATGTTAAAGTTTTTGTTAGTGCTCGCAAATTTCATTCTGTTCATTGAATGTAGAGAATAAAATTTAATAAAATTATATACTAAATTAAATTGAGTATAAATTATAGATAATATTTAAACTATGCAATTTAAATAATTATTATAATATTATTTATAATAAATAACTCTATAATACTAATATATTTTATCTTGATTATTTGTTTAAAATATTTATAAAAAAATTAACAATAACCTTATATGATATAATAATAACAAACATGTTAACGTGTTATGTAATATTTAACAACCTTTATTTTTCAATAGTTAGTTTAATGAAAGAAATAAATTTTTATTTATTTAGTTTTATATAAAAATATGTATATTGATAATACTTTATTTATTTAATTTACTATGCAAAAATTATTTATTCAAATTAACAACATTTAAGTTGAACTTCTCACTTATGCAGTAAACAGTTAGTTCAAATTATTTATAAACAAGTTTATTATTAAATTAACTTCAAAGATAACTAGAAGCATTGAGAATTAATCGCTAGTACTCGTTGTGAACGATCGAAACATTTCTCAATTTCGGAGATTGTGTTTCGCGAACAAAGTCCGCTATAAACGCGTCAATCGAATAGTAATTATAGCCGATTACTGAAAACGACTGCAAATATCGCAGTTTTGTCAAACATTTCAACGCAATGTCGGTTATCGTCGCCTTTCTTATCGACAAATACTCTATTTTCGGTAAATGTTTGTCGATTTCGGCGAAGAACGAGTCGTCTTACGAATCCGAGAGTTACGCCAAAACTATCGATAAATGCGTTAAACGGGTTAACGCGGCAAATGATTGGCGCGAAAGCGCCGAATACCGCCCGTTGCGGACAATGACGCGAAGTCGCGTCAAGTGTTGGAAGTGTTCGCCGAACGTCGCGCGCGGATTCCAACTGTACTTCAAGTTATAACTTAAATCGATATTCGCGGCGAAACTCTTGATTTGTTTGCAGTTTCGCCCAATTTGTGCCAATCGGTTGTTCGTGTGATTCGAATTGATAGGATCGGGCATTTGAACGGACAGTTCGACTAAAGCGGTTAATCGCGACAATCCATCGATGAGTGCATCGAATGCGATATCACTTATGCCGTAATCGATAGCAACGGATACTCTCTTCAGACTCGTCGCGCAGTTTCCGACTATAGCTGTGAATGCATTCGCGTCGCTATCGGAGTATTGGAACCGAATTTCTGACAACTTTTGCCGCAAAACCAACTGTCCGTTCGAATCGGCGCATAACTTGTCCAATGAGTGTACGAGTGAACCGAATCGCTTGAGTCGACCGCATCGACGCAACCATTTTCGCACACCTGTTACAAAGTCGCCGTATATGTACTTCTCGGATATGTGCGTTACGCAAAATACACTGTTTAATTTTGGGTAAAATTTGGCGAAAAACTTATCGATTGATTCGAAATCCGGTATATCTCGGTTGAACTCAATGTGGTTGATATGATCGCATAAATCGGTTATCGATTCGAGTATTTCGTTCACAGCATTACCCGAATAGTTGTGGAGATTGAGTGCGATTTGCGATACGTTTTCATACTTTCGAAGTATTGGCTCGAATAACGAGATTTCAAACTTAATCGAAGGCCCACTTGATTTCGGACTCAATTTGCGAATTAACTGATCGTTGATCTCAAGACGCGTTCGTCTCATATGAACGCATTGTCGCCACTGTTTGGCCACCGATTCGAAGCGAAACGAGTCCTCAAACGACAAGAACTGCAGAATCTCTTCGCATAAGTCATCGCCGAATCGCGACATCGAGTCTCTCATATACTGTCGCTCTTCGGCATTGCTTCGAACCAATTGTTTTGATGTCTTATTTGTCGACATTATAATCAATAATATTTGTTCAAAAAAAATTCTGATTTATAAGAAAATAACTGAACTATTTAATAAAATTAAGTATAATTCGTATTCAAGTCATACGACTAGACTAATAATTGAATGACTGATCACACGATTTCTTACGACTCGATTGACATTTAGTGAATATCTGAATTAATTGAACTTTTATTTAATAAGAGTTTAAAATATATCTTAAATTATCACTTGTGTTTTATATGAAAGGTTAAAAATTTAACCTACACTTTTACAAATTAATTAAATACATATTCATTAAGTTAAACTGTAATAGTTTTAAAATATCAGAACAAAAACTTGAGACACATTGAGTATATTTAAACATGTTTACTCAATGGTTACTTTATGGAAAACCAGGTTATAAATTACACATGCAGATATCAATTACTAGTAATATATGGACCACAATAACCATATTTATTCAGATCATTGTTAAAATTTACCCAAAAATTATTTGCCTCGAGTTCTAATGCCATTATATTTAACCCAGGTACATCGTATTTATATGCAATCATTTGTCGCTTTCCGTTCTCGGTATCCAAATATCGCTGAAACGGCGGAATGGGTTTACACTTTGTGTTGCAATTCCCGACTTCGCGTAAGTCGTGATATAATGGACTGTAGTTTCCGTTCGCAAAGTCCGGAAAGTATTTGCGAAACAAGTCTTTCGGCAACGCTTTGCGCAGACGTCGTACGGCCGTCGGCTCCGGAAACGTCTCGTTTCGTAAAAGTCTTTTAATAATTACGACTAACTCTTCCGGAATGTAACACAAGTATCGCCAAACGTCAGCTGTTGTGTCTCCAAAGCGGTGTAATTGAAAAAAATACGACAGTTTATCGTATAAATTAGCACGTCCAATTTTGCCGGTTTTCTGGTTCACTCGAACTTCTTGATTATAGCTCTCGGGTGTAAGCAGTGAACTATTTCTTAATCCCCTTTTAATGGCAATTAACTCCTTGTCATAATGCAAAAAATAGAACACGATACTATTACGCAAATGTAAAATAAACATGTTGGAAAATATAATAAAATAACATGATAATAATTATATTTTAAATAATTAAATTATTGACTAATTATTTATAAATTGTTAACTATTTATAATAAATATAATAGTGTTATAGAAAATTCTTAGCAGATATTATATTTAATATAAACTAGCATACTCATTCGGTGCAGTGGAGATACTGTGATCGCCATACCAGCCCCCGATTGATAAATGAGTCAAAAAGTGAATGCCATTGCTCAACCAGATATTGATTTGGTGTAATGTTAAAAACACTTCGGGCGAGTACCATGGTGGAATTGTACCATCCGCATTCCATTGTCGCCGCATACATTTCACCAAGTACCAATCGGTGAACATACCATTGCCGACGCAATACCCGGTCGAGTAGTTGCCGGTTGTGCCGAAATAGTCCCAAATGAGCGACTGTTCCGGTGCCGCGAAATCCATTTCCGGAAACTATTTAACATAATATTGTATTTTTGTATAACTAATAAATACTGTTTAAATTCTATCGCTATATTTTAAATAGATTGATTTTACCCAGATCGGTTTATACAATTTCGGATTAAAATGTTTAATGCGTTTTTCTAATTCTAACCCGAATAATACATGAGAGGGCGGAAACTCAACGGTAATGTGCATCGCCGGCCACCAGTTCCTGTGCACATTGGCCAGGTATGCGATGTCACCTCTTTTATAGAGTATACGCAAAATGCGTATCAACTCTAACCTCTCGTCTTCGCGCATACACTTCCACTCTTTACGCACATATAGTTTTGAACATGCTGGTTTTACGGGTTTATACTTGGCTTCAGTGATAAACTTGTTTTGTATGTATTTCCGCGCGATCTCCACATCCGCTTCGGTGTAGTCCTGACTATACGGACAGCGTTTGTAGATATTCTCAAAGCATTTGGATTCACCAATAGCTGTATATAAAAATAATTAAATATAAACATTCTATTTAAATATTTATTAATAATCACATTTTCCTAATTGATTTGCTTCAGTGTAGTTTATAATAAGAATTTGTAATATAAGTAATATATTAAATAAAACTATACGATTAACAGACATTGTGAAATTAATTTTATTTTTCAAAAATATTTTCTAGCTTTATTACATCTCAATTTTATATTAATTTTTGGTTTAGTTCATTAAGTTTAATAAACCTATTACCAGGATAACATGTGAAAATGGTTAGGAACAAATGCGGTGGAGTTAATTAGTGTCATTTTTGTTCAGTTTGTTATAGATTTCATATAAAATGTAAAAATATTAAAATCCATTACCAAGATACAATTAATGCGCGAATTGATGTGACTATACGTGTCTTCCAAATCATACGTTAAACGATCTTTGAGTCTATATCGTGTTGAATGCTATAACTTATAATTAGTAAATCTAAATTTATTTATTAAGTTATCTACTGTATTAATTGTATAAGCAATTGTAGATTGTATCAAAATATACAATACAAATATTATGCTGTATATCATTAAATTATTTGTTATCAAATTAACTTAAATGTTTATAAGTTAGCCATTTAGATCATTATACATGTAATATAATAAATGTCAATAAGTTCTTATGAATTGTATGTGCTAACTTAAAAACCATTAAATTAATGTAACGGAAAATAATTTATTACTATAAAGTGCAATATACTATGCTATAAACTGTACACATATAATAATGATCATTATTACAGGCGTATAATTATATAAAGTTAATTATTTATATAAAAATAAAACGACAACATTATAATATTTGTATATTATACCACATTTGTATATTTTATAAATGAATAATGGAACTAGATAAACTATTGCCAGTGCATTTGCAAATTCCATTCGTATTGAGTGAGTTATTTCAATTCGGTTTACAATTAATAAAAGATCATGGCAATTCAGCAAATAAAATACGCATTTTACAAAAATCATTCCCGGTATTTCTCATGTTTACTGTGCATTATTTTAAAAGCATTATATCAATATTTCTAAATCGAAATTCATACTGGCTAATTATTTTGGGCGACTTTTCACACTGGTACGAGGTGAAATTTATTCACAACTTTGTTATTGTTTTATTCGTTATTATGTTAATCGGATCGCAACTCGTTTGCTATTATAACTACCGAATGGGTATAGAACCGACATTTCTCGCAGTGTTTGAAGTGATGGCGGGTTTGCGACCGCCGGCCAGTATAGGGATTAATGATTTATCTCTAATGCGGCGCGTGCTTAAACGTACATGGGTATGCTTAAAACTTATTCATCTAAAAAATGAAATATGGGTGGCAATATTGTTTTCATGTGTAACATTAGTTTTCTATCTTTTAAACTGTTCAATGTATGAAATGCTCGTTTTTGGTCTTGTTAACTCATTATTACATTTTTATTTTATGTATTCAGCTTTAAAAATGTTTACATGCACATTTATTAGCTTTCATATTCTATGCTACTATTTAAAGCATAAGTTGAAATTTTTAAATAGATTATTATTAAATCCAATTCATATTCACAATATATCGCGTATTAATCGTTCATTTAATTTAATCTACCATGAGATTAGCGAATACAATGCTAGTTATTGGTCGAAATTTTTACTATTATATTATTTTAGTGTTGGATTATCGTGCGTGTTAATTTTAACAATTTTTATTATTGCACCAATCCCACTGGTTTTTCAAATAATGTATATATACGGTGTAATATTTTGTGGACTTATATATTTATTCTTGATATTTACTGCGTCGTCAGTCAATAGAGAAGCGAATAAATCGTATAAACTATTGCATCGAATATATTGTCGTCTCAGAAAACGCAAAGGCCGTTCAAAATTGTTGCATTATAAAGTTAGTTTTCATTACAGTATTTATTATTGTCATTTATTACTTTGTTTAAAAATTTTTAATCTTGGCATATTTATTGATTTAGACAAGCATGTTTATTGAGCGAATTGCGCAAAAACAAGTTGGATTTACTTGTTGGAAATTATTTATTTTTAACACATTTAAATGTTACGAGGTATAGTTATACAATTTATAAATAATATTTCTTTAATTATATAATATTTCTTATTTAGATTATCGCTTATTTTTCATTAATATTTGTCAAAACACTTAATAGATTAAAAGCTCATTAATACTATTCTTTATATTAATATAATTTTAATTTAGATATTCTAACTATATAATTTAAATGAATAAAATTAGATTATTTTAAATAAATTAGTTTATTTTATACACAAATTATTCTTAATGTTATATACTGTTTAAAAATAAGTATATAGTATATATAAGAATGTAATTTATAAAAACATATTTAATATTTTATGCTGTGTGCAATTCTAAATAAAATTAAATGTTTTGCATTTTATAATATTTATTTATTATTAAAAAAGCTAAAACTATTTTTATTGAATTTCTAATTGATGTACAGAACATTTAAACATTGTGTTAGTTTATATTTTGAATAGCAAATGTTATTAGCTAATTAATAATTTATATATCTATAATTTTAGATATATTATACATTTACATTATACGTAAATTATACATTATAGATATATTATATATAACGAAAATAATTTAGCAAATTATTATATAATAATTAGCAGCTGTAAAAAATAAATTAATATTGATTTAATAATTATTACAGATAAAATTTATAAAAATATATTGTTAGAATAATAATTATTTTATATAATTAAAATAATTAATTGACTATATGTTATATCTCGTTTTATTATAAATAAAAGTAAATAACGTTAAAGTTTTATATTTATAATATTATTAATTATATTTTAAATAAAAAATTTTAATTTATAATTTATAAAATATTAGTAATAATAATACTGGAACCAAAAGCTATTTAACAAGATAAAACAACATAATAAGATTAAATAATTAATATAAAATACTGTATATTGTTTATCATTATATCAATAAAGCTATTAGAATATTAAGTAATAATAAATATAATGAACCTAATTTGGAACAACGTACTTAAAGTTTTATTTTTCATATTTTGTTTGAATATATGTTTGTATCAAATCTACAAAATATGTGAAATCTATTTCGCGTACAAAACAACAACTTTTATATTCAACGAAAACATTTCGATTATATCTCTTCCGGCGATTACCGTATGTTTCGATAAGAGAGACGTTTTGAAAGACAAATATTTAAAAGAATTTAGAAATTATTTAAATTATACTCAAAACGAAACGCAGCCTATAAGTGGTAACATTTTATCAAATTAAAATTATATTTATATCTTGTAACTAAATTAAATTATAACTATGTAGTTAAATTTATTTATTAACTACATACTTAAATAATATATATGTACTTTATTATATAGTTGTAGTATTATCTTACTAATTTGATTTTTTAACTGTCTCAATGAATAGAGAATAAACTGCTTGGTTATATTAATAATTACACAATGCGCGAACAATTGAGAATGCTATACGATTATAATGACACATTTGATAGTTGTAATGTTTTGGCAACATCCACATTTAATTTAAGCATATTAAAAGGCGAACAATTTTCTGATTGGTATGTTAACTGTAGTAAGATGTCGCAAATTATACGTAGCATTGATTATAGCAGGTATATTTAATTGTGGTAATGTTTTATCATTTTACGCATAGTTAATTTATGAATAATGTATCTTGGTTAGAATATGCTACACATTTTTATCACAACTAACAAACAAAACAGACGAGCATTATAAAATTCAAAATAACACCATGTTTAACGACTATTTCATCGATTTATTTGCTATAATATTTCCGTTGAATAAAATCAATAAATTTATACTTGCTATTCATTCGCGACATACTTTGGCAAATAATATACTAAAATCGAATTTCAAAACGTATTCGAAAAAATCGGAAAATATAAAAAATTTCTTATATTTCATACAATACTCGAAAACAATCGTCGAATCGCTGCCCAAACCGTATGAAACGAATTGTTTGGATTACAGACAAAACGAATACAAATCGCGTATCGATTGCATCGAAAAGTGTCGAATCAAAGAGTTTCGGAAATTTTACCCAAACTTATGGCCCGGAAACTATTTGTGTGACCAACCGTTAGATATAAATATTACCGGAATTTACGAATTATTTTACACAAATTCTGCTTTAGATTTACGGATTGCCGACAAATGCAAAAATGTGTGTTTAATGCGAAACGAATGCTATGAAGAGTACTATACGTTTGAGAAGAAAGAGTTATCGCAAGCGTATGAAATGGATTTCATTAGTTTAATACAACCGATGAGTGCGACCAGAGTTTACCGACAATTACCGAAAATACTGTTCGAAGAGTTCATATCATATATCGCTAGTTATGTCAGTCTATGGTTCGGATTCTCGTTTATTACGCTTTCGAATGTTTTTGCCGTTATTTTTGGTAAAATTAAGATTAAATTATTGAATATAATTCAACATAATCAAGCAAATGTTTTAACAAATTTGAAAGTTAACAAGTTATTCATTCAATATAGAAGACCGCACACAGGTAATTTTATTAACTTGTTTAAAATTTTAATTAACTTTTTAAATTATTAATATTATTAAATTATAGAATGTATATAAGTAATATAATTATGCATGTTTTTTAATATTTTCAAATTAGATATAAACCCAAACCGAAATTAAATGTAAAATGGCAAAGTTACCATCAAGAAGTTTTTTAAAATGTGCGCTCAGGTTTGTAATAAATCAATAATAATAATAATATTAATAATATAGTAATACATTTTCTAAATTTAATATAAAAATTTGCACAGCTTAAAAATTATTAATAAATATTATAAAAATTGTTTTTATTTAACTATTATAGATTTTATTTTTTAAATACATAAATACCTATCATAATTGAATAAATACTTTTACACAAATTTATTCTATGTTTTTATTAATTAGCATTCCAGCAAATTCCATTATAAATAGTACTGTAGGCCTCCTAATCCTTCAACCGCTCGTTGCCAGTGAGTCTGCCACCTTCTTATCACTTCTTAATACAGCCAAATATTAGGCATTACAGCCCGGTGCA
>JAQIXC010000717.1:0-21089 GCA_034697605.1 Metabelba pulverosa | reverse complement strand
TCTCTCTCTCTCTCTCGCATTGGAGGAATGGGAGAGAAAAAATTAGGCACAACTATCGGTTTAACTATCGGTTTAAAAATGCAAAAACGCAGATACATGGGAGTGTCTCTCACTCTCGCTCGAAAAAGCTGCAGTGCACTTATGCGAGAGCGAAGAAAAGTGGATTCGGAATAACAATTCGCTTTTTTCATATTAAAATGATAACCATTTTTCGGTTTCGCGTTTAGTTAATGCCTTTCACTTAAACGAGTTAATTGTGTTTCTGTTGAATAGCAGTTCTCTCTTTCGCACCGCAAAAAGTGCCTCGCTTAAATAATCGACAATTTGTTTTATACCGTACAATACACTGCATAATTTTCGTTGTGCTTTTCGTAAACAAATTTTTGTCGGCTTTTGTCCACTTTTTCCACCAATTTGTTTGAAAAGTTTTCGAAAGTTTTAAAACAAAATTATTTTCGAATAGTTTTTTACAATTTTATTCTCGTTTTCGGCTTAATTTCGGACAAATCGTACTTGTTATTATTGCTATTATTGCTGCGGTGTAATAATTCGGAATAACAAAATAGCAATAATTTTAAAGTCGAATTTTTTTTTGTAAAGTAGTATTTTTTTATGTTAACTCATGTTCTTTTCGCACACAATAGAAGAAAAATGAAATTTTTGATAGTTTTTACGATTTTATGTAAGTCTTTGTCCGTTTTTATTCTTGTTATTTGTTTTATGTGCCGAAAATGTTGTCTCGATTTATGCAGTATATTCGATGTTTGTTTTTATTGATATGTTTGCGACAAAACAAGAAAAAATTGTTTTTTTTCATAAAAAAAATATAATATAATATAAAAATAAAATTATATTTATTCTCTGGAATAGCGATATCTATCGCCGACTGCGACGAGATATTCGGCCAACGGATCGGCAAAAGCGTCGCGAAAACGCCGACCGCGAAGACGAACATATCGGCGGTCGTCAAACCGGAGCGGAAGGGCAGCCGAAAGCCCACGGATCTCGACACACATGTAAGCAGCCATTCCTCTCGCATCTCATAAATCACTTTATATTTAACACGAAATTTATTTTTAATCTCAAAAATAACTTAAGTTTTTCTGAAGAAAAAAAAAACACAAAAACAAAAACTAATGAATTGAATGAATGAATAGTTTTTATATGTTTTCGGATATACAGCGAGAGATCGAAAATAAAACTTTCGATTCGTACGAATCGAATGTAATTAATCAGAAACAGCGGGCAATTGATGCGCCCGAGCGCTGAGCGCCAGTATGTTCGTCGCACATGTAGTGTATTTCTGGCCGAACCTATCTACTCCCAAATATACTGTGTACTTATTCGCTCGTACTATAACAGTACTATCTATTTATTTTCGACTCTCGAATAGATAGCAAAAACAATAATTTATTTATTTATCGAATCACTCACTGCTAATGAAATATTAAGCAAACATTTTCTGTATACCGTTCCCGACTGCCTGTGCATAGAGCACCAGTACGTCAGACCATTTCCGAAAAAAAATTCTATTTGTGTTACATTAATAAGAAACAATCTTTGATTATTATGATTAAGTTACATTGTCGAAATTTCGGCGCTCGAATGCCATTGCAATCGCAATTTTCGCCTCAATTGCCCGTAATTTTCATACCTATTCGTGAAAATCAAGGCGACCAGCATGCTTAAATTTATTGCATTCCATTTAATAATCATTAGGGATAATTGTAACAACAAGAAAACAATTTCCTCAAAGATTGTTTTTATTAATATTTAGACGTGATTTAAGACTATTTCGGATTTTGTAATGTTACAATGACACGAATGCACAGTACAATTTGATTTCGCCGATTAAACTCCTTTTGATACATGATAAAATAATTTTGTTAATACATTGAGTTGATATTTACTACTATAGATTACGGCTACTACTGTAGCCAGATCCCATTCCAATTTTAAATAGTTAGTTCTTATTTTAACTAACATAATAATAATAATATTTTACTTCTAAATGTTTATATTATTATGCATTTATATCTAAATTATTTTTAAAGCGCAATTTAATTTGCTTATTTTTATATTAATTAACTTACTAACAAATTAAATCTAACTATTTATTTTAACATAGTTATATTTAGATAATATTTAATTCAATTCATTACTATTTTTACTGATTAACATGCTAATAATTTACTTTTAATATAATTACATGAGACTTTTATATAATACTTTTATATGAGGCATTTATCATCTAGATTGTTTTAAAAATTAAGTTAATCTAATTTATTAGCATTTACGCGAGTTGACTTGCTATTAATTTAATTTAGGCAAGTTAATATAATTAAGTCAAATATGAAAGTTTGTTTACAAACATTTTGTTTATACATGCTAATTAATTTCAATTTAATTGGGGTCTCAAGTTGATTAAGTGCTAAACAATTCGCCGTGTAAATTATGCTATGCAAAATATGATCTGCCCAAATATGCAAATTTTTTAAACTCTCACTTTAAGCTAAAATATTAAGTTGTGTTTTGTTTTACATTATTTGTGATTTATTCCAATAAATTATTCGCCAAAACCTTAAGACATATAATAATTAATCAATTTTTTGAATAAAACAATCATTTTATGCATTTATTCGACTTTCGACGCGAAATATGCGATAATTTTTATATTAATATGAAAATAATGTTCGAAATGATCGTGTTTTTTGCATTAGAAAAATTAAACTATGCAAATTAGCAATTAAGCTCACCCCTATCTTAGCGATAAAAGCGAGAATAAATCTGGCTAGATTATGATCTTGGTACGAATTTTGTTTTAATGAAATTGCGAAATGAATTCGTAATGCGTTTAATACAAACATTTTTCTCTGTTAATGAAATATTTAGCCCGAAAATGCTATTACATTTAAAAAGTAACAAGCATAAATTATGAGTACCGTAATGTGTAAATATTGCGAAAAATGAATCTGTGCACTAAGATGCGCTGTTGACATGCACTCAGCGCCAAAGATGCACAAGCAAAAATTTATAACTTTCATTCATTAAAAATACATAATATATAATATTACTTATATTACTATTAATATATAATTATTGCAGTAAAACATATTTATGCGCAATAAATACAAATTAAGCATGCCTAAACTGCACAAACTTTATCTAAACTGTGCAGCATGCACATACGGTTATTTTATCATGTAATAATAAGCAAAAACATTAAACAAAAACTTTTTACGTATAAATACACACAAAAAACGTAATTATGTTTTAAATGGGATTTGCCTTCAAACGCAAAAACAAAAGTACAATGAACAAATTTAGTAGGCGAATTGAATTTTGCACAGTATATTTACGCATTTTGCTCAGTTAGTTTGCAATTCACGAAACGCTCGTTTAAATTCCAAGTGTACACTGTACATTTTCCTAAATTATCTTAAACAACGACGCGTTATCTATCGCCTAAACTATTATCACCCAAGGATTCCGGCGCTACAGTAGCGCTGTTTCGCACCTAAATTACACTCAATTGAAATGCTCTTCCGTTCCCCCCGACCACTAGGAGAGCTACCGGACCTACGAATACGCGTTAGCGCCGTTCGAAGTGCAGTCACAGCCGGCGAAAGTGATCGCAGAGGAGCATACGCTGCACGAGTTGGCGCCACATCTGGCGCCCGCACTGCCGGCGCTTAAAGAGCATGTCGTCTACGCGGACGCCGACGACGCCGACAAATACGGCCCGACAGCCAAATCCCTGTACGGCGCGCACCGGATGCCCAAACACTTCGGCTCGGAAATGCCGCTCTACCGCGACGACCCGACAGAGCTGCTCAAAGGCTACCTACCCGTGCAGGCGGAACAGCACCAGCACCCGGTGCACGCCATTCCCGCACACGTAGTTGCAGCTCATCCGCTACCAGCCCCACCCACGCACTCGGCACCGGCATTACCGCCGGCGCTGCCTATGCACGCGCTGTCGCAGTACAAGGAGGTCGACAACGGCCGCGACGAGTTGGCATCCCAGGCCAAGCCCGTGGCCTACGCGTCCGCGCACAACGCCTACCACCCGCTCGACCTGCTTGAGCCGCATGCCGGCGCTCTTAACTACAAGCAGCATCGTGCACATAGAGATGGGCCCGGTAGCCGCGGCGATTATCGCGCACAGGCTGATTATTCAAATCACCTAGATCACATTCCCGGCATACCCGGCACCCCATGGAAGGACTACCCGGTCTACTCGACCATTCCCTACACAAGCTTCAAGTGCAACCACCAGCCCGGCTACTACGCCGACGTCGAGGCCGGCTGTCAGGTACGTGAGAGAGAGCGCCAGACGTTTTGTTTTCTGCACTTTACTTAATTGCATTCAATTGAAACGAATTGTTTGATTAAAATTCACTCAACATTTCGCTTCAATTCACTCTTACTTTTAGTTACTTTTTATCGATTTTTTTTCAGTTTATTTTGTTTTGTTTTTTTTTTGAGTTAATTCTAAGTCAACACTAAGTTTTTGTTTTTTCAATTAATCTGTTGGCATGTGTTGCTGTTTCGAATTTTAGTCTTGTTTAACTCGAATCGAATCAATACATTGCTGCTTTTTTGTGTTTTGAGTTATTTAATTAAAAAACAAAAATTTTTTTTGTGTTTTATTTGTCTCATTAATTACGAATCAATTCATTATTTAATTTATTGTTTGTATTATTGCTTTAATTATTGATTTAATTATTGATGTATTTATTGAATTGTTTAATGAATTAATTTTTTCTATTGGCGTAAAAAATTTAAACTATATATAAAAAGCCAAATAGTAACTAGTTAATTTATTGCGAAGACAATAACGTCAAATAGAGGAGAAAAAAAAGTTTAATTAGTTTATGGATCGGGTGCTCGAGAATAGCATGTATTTTGTTGATCAATCGATTTGAACGGTTTAAATGCGTGGTAAAAGTAAACTGTTTCTTTTTTTGTGTGCCAAGATAATAAATTCAATTAAAGTCGACAGGAAATTAATTCTCCAGGAACAAATAAATGCATTAAGTTCAAATGAGAGATGTTCCACTACTCTCCATATGTCGATTATACATAGTACTATCGCTAAAGAATAGCACAGTTCAATTTTTATTCCCATCTCTTTGATGCTAATAAATAGCAAAATCCTGTAAAAAGTTTTTTATTATTCTATTTCTTTATGAATACAAAAAAACTTTTTTGACTTTACATCAAACTTTATTTTTTGCTATAAATATGTACAGTATAATTTTTTTTGTAGAACAACACTCTAGTTTGTGATCTGTTTGACAGCGATCTTTTTATGCAGTATATTTTTATACGTGTTTTTATGTATTTATTTCTTTATGTAAAATAGTAGTCAGATTATCTTGGCAGGATAATTTTAAAATTTATACCGTATAAATATACATATTCGTAATCTGCAAACGTCTTTGTCATTTTTTAAGCATGCTTTTTCACGCAGTTTTTGCTATTTTGAATATCAATAATACATTTTGCGAAACAAACAATAAAATAATTAAATTTTCAGTAATTTATTTTTAAATTAAGTTAGACTGAAAAAAAATATTAATTATAAGTATTATGACGGTAACAAGCATAATAATAGAAATAGAAACAGACAGAACAACATATTGATTAGCAAAAAATTAATTAGTTTAGCATGTATTATCTTACGTGGCTATTTTCAGATTAAGCTGTTTTTTCCATTGACGTAAAGCGTAAGACAAACGAAATGCTATTTTTATTATTGATTACATAACGAAAGACGTATTCAATTGCAGAGATGGCCACAAAAAAAACAACATTCCTAATTAATAACTTTTATTTTTTTTGTTATGTATATTAATTACAATAAATTACTAATTAATATACATAACAAAACATTCAAATTGCATTATAAAAATCAACCATCATATAGTTTAACTCGAAAAATTAGCCCATAATAAATTAAATAATTGTCTGGCACAAATAGTTTCGGAAAAATATATTGTACGAAATCAACAATACGGATTTGCCCAACCTAATTTCTCGTACCACATACATGATACTTATTAGTACGATATTAGTGCATTGCAATAAACGTTATCTCGCGCATATCTTTAATGTCAAATTCTCTGGCCGAGTATTAAATTACACCGATAAAATTTGAATTTTCTCTCGTTCGAGACAAATGTAAATTCGATACATGATAACGATCTCGGCGAGAACGTAAATTACTTGGTAGAAAAAATAATTAAGATTAATTTTCGCGATATATTTCTCGTTCTTTACTCGCGTTTTGTTTTCGATGTATGTATTGATTAGTCGTGTGTTTAGTGTAAGAGAAAAATCAAAATAAAAAAAACTAAAAGAAATTCTTCAATAAATTCATAAAGCGATAGCACATGTAGTTTAGCGCCTGATTAGAAGGTGCGCCACAATTATGGGGTCAATCGTTAGGAAACAGTAATGCATTTCTCGTTCTCGCATAGGGGAACGGGAGAGAGAGAGTAGGTATGGGGAACGGGAGAGCGAATGGGGAATGGGAAGGAAAAGGCAACTGAAATCAAATATGAATATGAGATCTAAATTATTGCGTACTTTAAGGGCTAATCACCACTTCTGTAAGTCACGAATTTTCGTGGGGCTGGCAGAGCAATAAGAGAGTGCATATGAGAGGGCCGGGAGAGTGCGGACAGGTATTCGAAAGCGAAAGTGCTTTCATATTCGCACCACTCGTTAACAGTACGAGTGGGCGAAGTCGGGCACTAATGCGCTCCGCAGTCGACAATCACGCCATTCTCGACGAGCGCCGGCAGAACAAAAGCACCCGAACATTAGCACATGAATGCGTATAAGAGTGGGAACTGGCGTCTGAATCGAGAAATTGGATGCAAAACTATTATTTCGTTTTCACTTTTCAAATCGCATTCATAGACTGAGATATTTAAATGCGATTATTGGCTGTAAATGAATAGACATTATATAAAAGATACATTGTACAAAAATCCAATTCTTGTGCAGACAGTACAAACAGTGTAGACATTCCTCTCGGTTTAGGCATTACAGCAAACATGCCATTCCTTTCATACCCGAAAAAAACGCATTGTTTGTCTCGAATTATATACATAATAAGTTTAAAATCTATTATATTATTTACATTAACACTATTGTAATCGTCGCTCCCATTCCCCTCTCGAGCACAGGTATGGCATTACTGCCAACTGGACGGAAGACACGACCGCTTCCTGTGCTCGAACGGCACGCTATTCAACCAGAAGACCCGGGTATGCGACTGGTACTACAACGTCGACTGCCATTCCTCGATCGCGCACTACGCGGTGAACGGCGATCTGTACCGACACAGCAAATACCTGCCCCAACACCAGCACCAGCAGCACCATCCGCAGCTACCGGTGCACGTGCCGAAGCATCTACCCGAGCACGTACCCCACCATATACCGCACCAGCCGCCGGTGAAGCAGATACTAAGCCAACTGAGCGATTACGGAATCACCCTGGACAACCTACAGGTGCCGCTCAAGTACCGCCACGTGCCGGCCGACCCGCACCACTCCGGCCACGGCCTGGTCTACTCCGAGAGTCAAGATGTGCCACAAAAGCAAAGAGTGAAACGCGTGCGCAGAGTACGGCTCCCGAAGGCCGGCGGCAACGCGACCGCGTCGGCCGTCTCCGACATCGCGTCGTAAGCGCCGCACGTCTTAGCGCTGACGACGTCGTCGACCGCCAAACGAGTCGTTCGTTTCCGAGAGTTTTATTTCAATTCTGTTTAATATTATAATAAAATAATTGTTTTTTTTTGTGTTTTGTTTTTTTATTTAATTATGTTTTTTCGTTTGTTTCGTATCTTTTCGTATGTTTTCGACCAAAAGCGACCACAAAATCCAATTAACTCTTTATTCTTCCGATTATTCTTATTATTCTTTTTTTTCGCTAAGAAGCTATTTATTTAATGTGAGCCCGAAAATGCTGCAGTCTATTTTGTGGCCCGGAATTATAGCTATGGGACACATATACTTATACTGTGTAAGATTACGATTACAGCCGCAGATATTTTTATACTGTTTATCCGAAAAGCCTTCCATTGCATGAGCGCTAACACGCGATCGAAAAACAAAACAATAATAAAAACTTTTTTTCTTTCTTATAACTTAGTATTCCTTTTATACAGTATACTTTTCTTCATCCGCATCTGATATTTTTACCCTGCAATTTTATTTTAGCTACGATATTAGAAATCGCCAGTTTTATTCGGTGTAGAATAAAAGCGTCTGTGTATTTTTTGTTTTGTTTAGTTTTTGTTTATTATTTTGTTTTGCCCTCTCGTCAGTTCATATAGTATCATGTAGTTTTTTTTAATACTCTAAAACAAACCATTGTGTACTGTATAAAATTTTGACGCGTATAATATCAACCTTTATTTTATAATGCTCTATTTTATCGACAGTTTTTTGATCCGATAATAAAAGCATAGTATATATGAAATTTCAATCATCCGTAACCGACATATATTAAAAATCTATACACTTTTATACATCACACAAATATCTGTACACTTTATTCCCGACAAAAAGCCTTTTTGTTTAAACAATTTATTTTGTTTTTAAGTTTTTGTTTTTGTGAATAAAATATTATTTTGTTATATGTTTTGCACACAAATACCGGCATTTTATATGCATTGATATTTTTATAGTTATATTTAAATTTCTACACAGATTTGACATAAATTCGATTTGAAAAATACACTGTTCACTTTTGTTAAGTTATTCTCCATATAGTTTATAAGTAATTGTTTAATTTGTACCAAGTTAAGTTTTGAAATTGATTAAAATTTTTGTTTTCTCCTCCGTTTTTCGATTTGTATTTATTATAACTATATTTTAAAATAATATTTTATAAAAGTTTTGTTTTTAATTTCAATAATTGTTTTTAAAAAAAAAATTTTGTTTTTATCACTTTTTTGTATTAATAATTGATTGGCAAATTAAAGCAATGCGAATTATATCGCTTTATTTCACAATGTTCGCCGCGAATTGTAGGGTGAAATTAAAAAACCGAAAATTAAGTTCTTATCTAAACATTTATTCTGATTAGTATTTTATGAAATTCTCTCATATTTTTTCACCCGCTTTAAGGCAGAGATAAAAACCGCATTTTTCTTACCAAACATTTCGCAGATAATTAGAGTTTTTAAAAGCTCTTGTTAAAGCATTGATAATTTTAAACAGTATATTTTTTTCCGCAACAATATTTTTTATATTGATATTAATACTTAATAATCTAAATGTTATTTATATGCGAAATGAAAAATGCGTTTAATGTTGCTATTATATAAGAATATATTGCATAATAATTTGCATTTTATAACATTTAAGTTATACATTAAACTAATCTACGAAAAAGAAACTGTTTATTATTCCCACAAAAAACTATCACAAATTTTTTTCTCGCAATTTTGATATTTATAAATGAAAATTTTTACATGATTAATTATGTCGTAAATATATATTTTATAATAAATTTTGTTGCTGTTGAATAAATTTAAATAGTTTAAATTTTAATATTGATTAAAATAAGACGAATTATTTTGTTTTGTTTGTTTATTTATTTTAATAATAAAAATTTTTGCTTGCTAATTTGGTTTACGATTTTAAATTGTTATGCATAAATTGCAATATACAGTGTATTTATTATAAATAAAATGCGTTTACAGTACTTAGTTAAAACAATATTCTTATTTTATCAAGCTCGAATATCTTTATGAAATCAAATTAAATTTTCAAATTTTATATTGATTTTATGCATAAGCATTAAGATTACAATAATTTATCCTACTTATTTTTAAGAGCCGCGTATATCGATTTTCAGTTTAAGCAGTGCATTTTATTAGTTAATGGCCGGATTGAAAAATTGGCGAATGATAAAATAAGAGCGCTTTTAACTTAAAACAAAAATGAGATGATTTAGCATGGCACAATTGCATGCGCGCTATATTCAAGCCAAATAAAATTTTACTTGCTTAATCTATGGGGGATTTTCGGTTTTAGAACTGACTAAAAGCGCAATTAATTCACCCGCAAAAGGAAATCCGAAATCAATAGGGGATATGGATTTTCTACCATGCTACTAATACAGTTTTGCTAAATTTGAATAATTAGCATGTATATTTCATTAAATGTTTTTTAATTAAGAACTTAATTAGAAGTACTGTTTTAATAGTCTATTCGCAAAACTTATAGCGACTATTCTAAGCGACTGCATTAAAAGCAGCAAGATTAATGCGCAATTTATTACAGGGTTAAAAATAGAAAACCTTATTAACTAAAAGTGACATTTCTAATAGATTGCTCTTTTTAAGCAAGTAGTTTTTTTTTAAATTAAATAAAAAATACGCATAGGATGCGCAAAAATTATCTTGATATTAATTATCTTGATACAATTAACATAATTAAGAAATATAATTATGAAAGATAAAACGAGGGATTTATTTCTAGCTAAAATTATATCTACATTAATTAAATAGTGAATTGGAGCATGCTAACTTTTATAATTCAAATTATCTATTTGCATTTTAAAAGTAGATTGCAAAATTATCATATTTCAGCAATGTGCATGCTGAAAAATTCCGATAAAATTAAAACTAACAAAAATATCAATTTATACTGTGTATTGCACGTAACAGAATCGCGAAAAAAATTGCACAGATATTATCGTAAAATATCATTACAGCACTACTTGAGTGCGTGTGCCGGCGCCCGCACATGACTTCTGGCCCGGAATGGGATTTACGAATAAAAATGCATTTTTAAAATCAATAATCGACTTAACAACAACACTGAAAAACTCGAAAAATGCAATGTTCAATTTTTGCAAAAGCACGCCGAAACAGTAGCCGAACAATTCGAGATGAAAAATTTATACCCAGAAACTAGAAAAACAACAAGCAGAAAAATTTTACACAGCATAAACAAAAATTCTTGACTACAATAACGGCTTTTCGACAATAGAAGTAACAAAACATTTAATGTATGGCATTCGGAGAGGAAGCGCAGCGTTCGTAGGCTAACTGTGCTGGAGAGCTAACTGTGCAGAGCGCACCAGTACGTCTGGCGCTAGCACTGGCACATACACACACATACATACAGCGAGAGCACACGAATGTTACCAATGGATACGTAACTACAGTATGAAAACAAGTTTTAAGGTTCTCGTCGAACGAGTAGTCGAGAGCTATCTGTGCAGAACAGAAGGTGTGGTCAGGCAGTCGACACGCCGGAGCGCTCAGCTCATCCGCGACACACACACACAGCCCCAGACATGAGTGCCCGAGACGTCGGATAGTCGACACGACATGACACGACACACATCCACACATATAGCCTAACGCCTAACGATGCCCGCGATCTACCTACTGGTGCCCGTAATCGGCGTATGCCTCGTCGTCCGCGCCGTCGGTCTCGCCTGTGATCACAAGAAGTACGCGACGACCGGCTGCGAGGACAGCGTCGGCTCGGCCTGCAATCAGACGAGCAACGAGTGCGAGTGTCGGCCCGAGTTCGCCGTCCGACTCGACGCCCGCTTCTGCCTACCGGTGCGCCAACCGCTCGACACCTGCTTCACGTCCGACCAGTGCGTCAACGGTTCGCAGTGTTTCGCGAACGCGACGCAACTCCTCGCGTCGACTGTCCAGTACTGGACGCGCGCCGACCTACCGCTCAGTCCCGAAGGCACGTGTGTGTGCGCGCCGACGACGCACTACATGAGCGCCGAGAGTGTGTGCGAAACGCGGCGCGCGATCGGCGATGCGTGCAATAACACGGCTGAGTGTCTGCAGCCGAACGCCGTGTGCAACGGGACGAGCGGCCGGTGCGAGTGTATTGATACGTACGTGTTCTCGACGCTGATCGGGCATTGCGTGCGCGGCAAGTACCTGGGCGAAGGCTGTACGGGCCGGCAGGAGTGCCAGTACTCAGAAGAACACTCCTGGTGCATCGACGGCATCTGCCTGTGCGGCGCCGGCTATACGCCGGATAAGGCCAGTCGTAACGGCGCGCCGCAGTGTGTGCTCGACTCGATGCTCGTGGAACAGGCGGCGCCGCCGCCCGCGGCCACTGCCGGCGCCGGCGCCGACACGGACTTCGATTACACGACTTTCCTATTGATATTACTGTTCGTATTCGTCGTCGCCGTCGCTCTGTTCGTCGCCCAACGGAACCGGAACTCAATTATGCAAATGATTCGGCCGGCGGTGCAGCGCACCCGTGCCGGCGCCGACCAGTCGTCGCACTGTATGATACCGATTGACAACACGATCAGTGCGAACGTGACGGACAGCGATGGGTGCAAAGAGACGCTCCAATCGAGTAAATTGTTGCCCAATATTCTCATTGAGTTACACAAGAATTATTGATTTCTAAATCACATGTTTTTTCAGTTTTATCATGATGCTTTTTGTCGCCCGATTTTAGACTTTACTGTATATATGTATGTAAATTTATCAAGCTATTGGTTTTTAATTGTGAACAACTGGTGCTCTGTTAATTGCGCTTGCTAATTTGCGAAAATGGATTTATTGCTTAATCTATATTTTATTTATTTATGAAAATTATATTTATTTTAATTATTTATTGAAATTATATTTATTTTAATTATTTATTGAAATTATATTTATTTTAATTATTTAGTGAAATTATATTTATTTTAATTATTTATTGAAATTATATTTATTTTATTTATTTATTGAAATTATATTTATTTTATTTATTTATTAAAATTATTTTTATTTTGTAATTATTTCTTAAAATATTTATTTTATATATTGTTTTTATATATTGTTTTTGTTTAATTAAAATTAATTATAAAAATTAATGCCAAGTTCTAATTTCGTTTTTATTTTATTAAACATTAATAATTTATACAGCTGAAATAAATATCGCGATAAAATATTGTATCATTATATTTTCTAGCTAATAAATTATAAAGTATATCGCTCGCAAATTTCTTTTTATGTCTGGCTAAAGTTAGTCTATTCTTTTAATATGCCTAATTTTATTAGCATAATAAAAACGCGGAATTTGTTTTTTTTACAGCCAATAAACAATTTAGGCTGGCGAAATAAATTCATCAAACATAAAAACGAGCAAGCTTAATGCAAACAGCGCGCCAGTTGTTTACTCTGGGATAAGCAAATATTCATGCTACATATAAAAAACCAATTTATTGTTCGTAAGTGTCTGTCGAGAGACCAAATCAAATACAGTGTATAATTTCTCAAAGTGATACCAAAGTACATTGATACATGCATACAAAACCAATTAAATAATTTATAAATTATTATTAAAATAATTATAAAATGTTTTTAATTTCAAATAATTAATTCTTATATTCTGTACAAAAAAAAACACAAACTGTTTAATGAGAGCGAAGCAAAAATTTAATCATGCTAATATCATGGTAATTTCTTCCATCACATCTCGCCGCGCGGTAACTGTTCCGCTAATGGCAGCACATTTATACTGTACAGTATAAACCGGAATATTTTGTATATTTATCGCATTTATGAGTTAACACAAATTAATCGACGCATTCAGTCGCTGTAGTCATAAAAATCAATTTGCGCTTCAAATGAGATGAGCGACTAATACCCGAAAACCCATTTTCTAACCATAAGTTTGCCGTCGATTCCGCATAAATACACGACAAGTGCGCCGAACGTCAGACACCAGTACTTTCCATCACTTCCAGACCCCACCGAAGAATCCAATTCAAACAATTCAGATAATTATATGATATAATAATTTTGTATAGATTATTTCTCCTGTGTGTGTGTTCGGGTGATATAAATAATGCAAATGAAAAAAAACTTTCATTTCATTAATTCGAAAGCCTTTAGTGTAATAAAAATCATTAATTCATTAATAATTTAAACCTTTTTTAACTAAATGTGTGTTTCTATTCATATTCGCTATTATTCTGCGGTCTCTCTCTCTCTCTCTCTCTCTCTCTCTCTCTCTCTCTCTCTCTCTCTCTCTCTCTCTCTCCCTCCCTCGATCTAGCTCTTTACACAGTATAATGAAGTATTCTATCAAGAATATTTATTATTTCGCATAATTAATGAGGGAATTGAGCAGAACTATAGAAATAAACTGTTCACTTTTTTCGACATATGCTTTTTTCTGGCAATTTTTCTTATTAGATAATTATTGCTTGTCAAAATTTTGTTGGCTTATTTTCCAGTTCAAATTGTTGCGAGCTGATTCTCAATAAGCCGTATCTTGGCACATTTGTCAAAATTAAATATCGCTTTTATACTTGACTAAATTTTCTTGATTTGATGCGAAGATATTGATGGATAAATTTTTGAGCTTTTTGTTTCGGTGTAAAACAAATGCGAATTGAATTGACCCAAAAATGCAACTGCACAAAAACAATCGAACAATTGTACTGTGTACTAATGGGCCATTGGATTGCATTGTTGAGCGATCAATATTTTACCAAGTGCTTATTTGATTTTTTGCTATTTATTTTATATTTTACTATTTGCTTAGATATGTGCCGTTTCTAGCAAGATAAAATTTCGTTATTAATTTACCAGCGCTCGTGTTCGTACGCCTTAAGTCGTCGTCATTTGTTTATTTAATTTAAGCATGGTAATAAACTAATTTCCACAAACCAAACAGTCTTGAAATTTCGCTGTTTATCTAATCAAAACAAACATGTTTAAAAATGTGCATTATTACCGAACATATTAGTTTTGTTATGTATGGAAGTTTTTGTACAGTACGTTTTTAAAATGAGATTCCACATCAAATATTTATTCACTCATTTATTACACAGCATAATTTATATATCGTATATTCAGATTCAGTTTTTCCATTCGTAGACACTAAACTAGAATGTTAAAATTTTTATTTAAAATTCGTCTATAATTTATACTATGTAATCATTAAATAACCCATCTATATTCTGTATGGACGAATATTCTGTACACTCATGGCTTTCAAAGTGTCTTTAAAATACATTATAAATTAATAACAATTGCGATAAAAAAATATAATTATTTTAAAAACTTGTAAAAGTCATTAATTTATCTATAAATAAATTATTTATCAAGAATAAATTTCTATTTAAGGTTTTCTATGAATTGTTCCGATGTTCTGTTTGTAATATACTGTATAATTATTTGTAAAAATGTTTTTAATCTTATTAAAATAAATTGTACTCGATAATTGTATTTGAAATGTTATTTTTGTTAAATAATATGCTTAATTAATACGCTTTCATTAGTATTAATAGCATCAAAGAATAAAGTTTGAATAATAAAAATTATCATCAATAAAAATAAACAAAAATTTAATTATAAATCTAACAAAATAAAAAGTTTTAATTACATAGTATAATTACAAAGTATATGGGTAATAGCAGGGTCATTATAAACTTTGCAAATTAAGAGTTTTGTCATTAAAACAAATTTACTTAAACAGTGATTATTTAAATTGCAAATAAGCATGATTAATAATCTTTATTATATTTCTAATTCAATAATTATGCTGAATTATGTTTGCCGTATTTGTATTGTTTGCAAAAAGTATAATGCTTTATTTAAGTGTATCAAGATATATAAAAGTATAAAAGATAAATTAAATCAATTGCAATCGAAGTTAATTTTTGCCAAGTTGCATTTGGCATTGTATATTTATCAATTGCAGCAATGTGTTGCAATTTAAGCAAAAAAAAACTGCTTAATAAAATGCATGTCTATTAAAGTAGAACTAAATGTGCATTTAGTGAAAATATATACTGTGTAAAAAATAAAAATCACATTTATTTTGTTACGAAAAGCTCGCATTGAATTCGTTTCCATCTATTAATAGCCAATCGGTTTGGCATTGAATCGCAAGAAAAAAACAATTTATATCTTAAGATATCGTCGAATAAAATAATAAATTTTTGCATTCAATTCAATTCGAACGACAAATATCTCGTTTCCGATATACAGTGCAATTTTACATCAAAATTGTCTAAAATAGATATTGATTAAAAATATTGGAGAAAAAAATAATCATTTAAACCGAAAATGATTGCAATTCCAGCCGATGTTTGAAATGCGAAAAAATTTTTTCCTCGCAAAACAAATAATCGCTTTTTTAAAAATGCGAATGCCAATGTTAAATGAGCGAGCAGAAATATGCTGTGTAATATGTTCGATGTTTGTGTGCGTTTTCGAGAGATATAAATGTCTTTTCGTACGATTTGTCTGTCACGGCAAAAAGTACATGGCATTCGTGAACTTTAAATTAAAAAATAAACTATTATTTGCCGTTCATTACGGGCTTTGCGTCGGAAATATATGTTTGGATTTCAATGCCTTTTAGTTCAAAACTTAATATCCGTTTCGGTTCTCTCTCTCTCTCTCTCTCTCTCTCTCTCTCTCTCTCTCCCAAACTCTCCCAATCTCTCTCATACTCTCTCATACACTCTCATACTCTCTCATACACTCTCATACTCTCTCATACTCTCTCTCTCATACCCTCTCATACCCTCTCATACCCTCTCATACGCTCTCATACTCTCTCATACTTTATATCTATACTTATCCTAACTCTCTCTCTCTCTCTCTCTCTCTCTCTCTCTCTCTCTCTCTCTCTCTCTCTCCCTCCCACTCCCACACGAGTGTCGAGCATAAGCTTTGAGATTTCACTTTAGATATTCATTCAGTGTATTCGTGACTTTCGTCACAAATTGTTTGATTCGATTATTCAATTTAAGCGAACATTTTGGCTCCGATTCGCAAACATTCAATAATAGCCAACTATTTTCGCAGCAAAAGCTGCAGCTATTTCGCCGAGAAATTCAATCAAACGCAATAATAACACAGTTAACTTTTTTCCTCTTAGCTACCATGTACGAAAAAATCCAATTCCTATCCATTTAAAAATATATACATTCAATTGCTTCTGTGTAAAGTCGAGTATATATTTAATACAGTAGTAAGTTATGTGTGGGTATATGTGCTGTACGTATTGAATGCCACTGTAATCATACGCTATTAGCCGTTATTGTCGTACAGTATATACAGTGTAGAAAATTTTATTTTATACAGTATACTTTTAGGCGATAGACTGGTATGAATCTATTTCCGAAAAACGAGGAAATATCTAATTATGTGACGACAATGAACTTTGCAAAAGGCCTTCCGATGCCATTCCCGCAGTAGTGTCTCGTTTTAGGCTAACTGTGCGCTGAAAAGCATGCGATCACTCAATCAGAACCGAGTCGTACGGATAGAGTGAAGAAAAAGAGCGAAAATTTCGATTCACTTCTCAATTAACTATTAAACGAGAATTTGATTTCCATTTTTCGCGTCGACTGTGCGTTTTGCACAGTTTGTTATTCTCCTCCCAGCCCTCCCTGGGCTCGATGTGTGTGTGTGTGTGACGTCGCCAGTCGATTAATTCTGTGCAGTATTTGTACTTGGCATTTTTGTTCGTTTTTCGTTTAATTTGGTTAAAAACGCTAATGGCAATGGAATATTAGTTTAGCATGCACGTTTTCCACATTTAGAATTTTATATTAATTTAATAAATTGTATGCTGTGCATTATTTCGAAATTATTTCCTACCATTTTATTTTACATAGTTTTATTTTTTCAACATTATACTTTATTGTTTTGAAAGAATAGCTTTTTATTTTTAAAATGTATATTTTTGTCGGCGAATATAAAATTTTATAATGCTAGATTAAACAGTGTTATTTTGCAATTTATGCTTGATGCATATATTTTTCGAGAATATCATGCGTAGTTTTGTAAAAATTACATGCATTTGCATATTTTTTGCATGCTAAATTAAAAGTTTTAAACAATGCAAACTTTATAGAAAATTAATCTGGCTAATTTTCTTAATATTTATTGTTTATTACACATTGCTTATTTTTTATTTCTATAATATACAGTATATTTTTATGACTTTAACAAAATAAAAAAAAATTTGTTTTAAAACTACTACACAGTATAAACGGCAATAAAACGCATAAAAATAGCGTTTTTAGAGTTAAAAATCGATTTGAAATTTCCTGCGAATGTAAGATAACATGTTATAAAAGTCGAGAAAAAAAAATGTTACAAAGCATAATTAAACGGATAATTAAGTTTTATTATTAAATAATACTTTGTGCCTTGTTGTTTTTTCATTCGACTTTTCTGTAACAAAACCAAAACAACAATAAAAATCATAAATCATTAAATAGTCTGTCATTTTGTCAATAATACACTGCTTATAATATACTATATTATTGTACAATGTAACATTATATCAGATTGACTTAGTAATGTGATAAACAATTACCAAGAACGAATTTAAATATATCATAGCTTAATATAATTTCATAAATAATTTGAATAATATAACGCTTTATTGTACGTAAAATAATTAATCATGATTAAAATTTTACTCTCTTATAGATAAATTTTTTGTGTAAACTTGCTAATGAAGCAGATTATTTTATACAGTAGTATTTTATTTTATACATGGAAGAATTTGTGCCAAGAATCGCAGTCATTACACATGTGAAAGGATGTGATAAAATGCTGCTATCATTTCGATCGTTAAAATATAAGCATGTTTAATGTTTAACGTCTGGGTTAAAAATTCGTACTATGTAAACAATTCATCAGAGAGAATTTAATGAATATAAATTGCAATTAATCATTGATAAATTATCAAAATTAATTGCTGCATAAAAACGTAATTTTAAACAAATTCAAACATGCATTTTATTCATGCTACTGTTGAAAATGTTGGGTAAGTGTACTACAAATCATAAATTTGTTTAAAAATATTAAACTAAATAAAAAATAAAATAAATTCTAATCAAATTTTTAAACTAAACACGCTTAAAAATAAAACAAAATCATTAAAGATTAAAAAATCAGCAAGCACAGCGATACAGTTGAACGACGCGTAAAATAAACATGATAAAACAAGTTCGACATATACTATACAATTGTAATAATATTGTATTAATAACAAAAGTTTATACAGTAATAAAAATCAAATACTATTTTGTATAGCATAACAAAATCAATGCAAAAATTTACATTGTAAAATAAACAATCTAGTTTAAACAAAACAAAAAATATAATTGTTTTAAAAATACCATTCATTAAACCGAGAAGTTGATTGTACAGTATATTTCGAAAAAGTTTACTAAAACTATGTACAAGTTATATGCGAACGTAATTGACTACACAGTATAAAACAAGGCGTCACTGACGCGCGTATTGCGTCACAGCGTCGAAGGCCAGACACTAATGAGTCGTTTTGTTGTTTAGGTATTTGTTTTCGTTGTTTAGACTGTAATCTCAGAAATGTTTTGTTATTTTTAGACTTAAATCTCAAATTCAATCACAAATCGCGAATCAAATCAAGCGATGAATGAAAGCCTCACTTCATATGTGATATCCACTGCATATGTGATAACACATGAGATCTGAAAATCCGAAACTCATTTCATAACCAATTCATTGCCTTTTCGTCGCGAAATGCGTTGAATCCGTACGCGTCGGACGACAACACCCTATCCGCGCGCGCCGTCCGCTGACCACCCGTTCCGCCCGTTTCCGCGGCGCCGCTAACGATGTACTTAAACGTAATCGCCGTTCCCGGCATTCTCCTGCCGTTCCTCGCGCTCGTCGACAACGCACTCGCCGTCAACGCACAGGTAGTCAACGCACAGCCGCTGCGCTGCGACTTCGATACGTACGGCGCGCGCGGCTGTCCGCCCGCCACCCGACTCGTGTGCGACAACTCGAGCGCCTACTGCCACTGCAACCGGACGGACGAGTATCGCATCCCATTCGGCGCCGCCGACTGCCTGCCCGTGCGCTACATCGACCAGAAGTGTCTCATCAGCGAACAGTGCGCGAAAACGGCGAAACACCAGCTGTTTTGCTACCACTACTCCCTTCCGGCGCAACGCTTCGTCCGCATCAATACTACCGCTGCTATTGAGGCGAAACAGCGCCGCAACGAGACCGCCGCCGACGGCTTCTGCCGCTGCGACGACGACTGGTACTACGACTACGAGGAGAACCAGTGTCTGCACCGGAACCGGTCGCTCGACTTCCACATGAATCTCAATCCGCTGTTCGAGGAGTTCTTCTGCAATCAGTGCCCGACTATTGACCCGAACTCGTACTGCGAGCGGAAGCACCAGACGTGCCGGTGCCGCGAGGGTTACGTGAAGAACGGGTTTGGGAAGTGCGCGCTCGCGCGGCAGCTGCACGAGCGCTGCGCACAGGCGGACGAGTGCGTCGTCGCCAACTCCTACTGCGAGCCCGTCGTCAATGAGTGCATATGCGCGGCCGGCTATCAGCCGGACCCGCATCGACGCCACTGCCTGAAGGCGCGGCACATATACGAGAAGTGCGCCGAACCGAAGGACTGCGCCGGCTATCCGTACGGCGCGTGCGACCCGACGCGCGGCCAGTGCACGTGCAACTCGTCGGCCGTTCTGCTCAACACGTATTCGCCCGTTTGCGTCGCGCGCACCGACTACGGGCACTCATGTCACGACCAGTTCCCGGAGCTGATCTGCCAGCTGTCGGTGCCGCACGCGACCTGCTCGAAGTACACGAACCGGTGCGTGTGCGAGAACGGGTATATCTATATGGCCGGGCAGTGCCAGAAACTACAGCTGAATCGGTTCGGCTTCGGCGACGAGTTCCACGACGCGGACGCCAACAAAAACCCGATGACGTATATCGTGATCGTCTTCTGCACGGTCTTCGGCTTCACCGTCTTCGCCTCGATTCTCATCAAGATCTTCCGGCGCCCGTTCACGCGCACCCAGTTAGCTCTGTACGACATCAACACCCGTCTCAATAACAGCAACGGTAGCGGTGGTGCGGCCAGTGCGCCAGATATGAGGGGTTTGCCGCCCGCGCCGCCCGTGTATACGGAGTCGCCGGCGCTTAGGGCCAGTTCGCTGACGGTCGGGACGATCGGTTCGCGCAATACTGTCGCCGAGAATGAGGACAAACCGCCCTCGTATGAGGAGGCCGTGAGCGGCCAGTT
>JAQIXC010000716.1:0-21094 GCA_034697605.1 Metabelba pulverosa | reverse complement strand
TTAATTGTCGTACTATTGATGGTTTAGGCGCTGAACGGATTTCTATTGATACTGACCTGTGATGGAGAAGTGTTCTATACTTCACATACTGTCGAAACATATTTAGGGTTTCATCAGGTAATTCAAGTTTTATAATCTATCATTATATCTATTATTGTAAATGTATCCTTTTTGCTAAATATTTAGTCTTATTGCTAAATAAAATGGTTTTAATTAAAATTGCTTATTTATACAATCAAGTCCTCAATTTAAAACAAACAATAAATTTAAAGTTTTAGATTATTAAAATTAAATATCTGATAAGACTTAGCACTTAATTTTATACAGGAGATTCAATTTGGGGCTTAAATGACTATAATTATCAGTTTATAAAATATATACATGATAAATTTTATATTTATGTCATGTTTCCTATCGAGAAAACATAGTGGGCTTTATCGTCGTATTTGCGCCGAAATGTTAGCCTAAGTTCGCGCATAAGACTGCGTCGAAGATATGACAATCGACTCATTGAGCAGTCGTTTGGCTTTTTGCAGCTGTTTTCGAGTCGACGATAAAGTTTGTGAACGAAAAGCAAATTAATTGTTATCCTTGTGTAGGAATCGATGCATGGATTTCAGATTTAAAACCTATTATTCTAATGCATTTCTCGTCAAACCTTGAGTTTTTTAGTTTTTCAATTTTGAAAAATAAAACTGGCTAAATGAATGCATTATATCTGAAAAATATTCAGCAAAAAAGCTTTTATTATCTGCAAAAATATTTGCAATTATAGCCAATTTAAATAATTTTTTCGCATCCGATTTACACTTATAAACACTATTAAGGCTTTTGTTGGAAACTATTTTTAAAAAGTTACTGTTTAACATTTGCTTTCTATTGAAATATATTATTTTATCGCTTAATAATAGCTTTTACTTTTTTATAATTGAAAAATCTTTTGTTAAGAATAATATTTAAAAATTTTTATTAACTGAAAAAAATGTGGAAAAGAAAATAAGTTTTCAATTGTTATTGCGTTCACTTCAAGAACATTCAATAAGCGTAACATTTATTTTCGATTAATTTATTCAAAACTTTTGTCAAGTATTAAATTAGAAAAATTATTGATAAGCTTTCGAAAAAATTATACACAATAAAAAATCAAATAAAGTTAGCATTGTAATTTTAAAATTAACGCTAAGCATAAATTTAGTATTTAAAAATTTCATCTCAATCAAACTTAATGATAGAACGGCTAAATTCTAAAAAGACATTGATGAATTTTAAGAAACTCGAAAAGAATTTCAGATTTGAATTTTCATAGAAATTATTGTCCGATTAGAGCATAGATATGGGTGTCGGTCTATAGGTGCTGTAATCACTCAAATTATTAATTAGAGCTGTGTTTAATGCTCGGAAAAAAGAACAGTGTAATTTCACTATCAGTCGCTATAATTATATAATGCGCCAAAAATAGAGCTTTACTTAAGTCCGAACGTTGAGACTAATCGGTCGCACATAACAAATGCCATCAATAATATGAGCGACGAATTGCCGCAAACCTTAAAATATTAGCAAAAATGCGATTTTTAGTGCAATTTGCTGTCAGTGGAGAAAAAAGATGAAATTTAATTTATGTTCGGCAGTGAGTGTCAGTACGAGTAAAGCAAACGTTAGTTTTTTGCATAGCTTTTCATATTCCGTAATATTATATTCAATGCGACCGAAGACTCACTATTTTATGAGAGAATATTAGCACCTGTCCCGCTATACCTTCCCTTTATAAGCAAGCTAGTTTTTCTATTTATTTTTTAATACATTCATACATTAAATGCGAGAGAGAGAGAGAGAGAGAGAGAGAGAGAGAGAGAGAGAGAGAGAGAGAGAGTAGGGGAATGGGTTGGGGAGAGAGCACGGGTAGGCGACAATATGAGAGAAAATTTCACCAAATTAGCTAATCATAAACTTGATTCATTCGGTTGTGAACACTAGATTTATAGGCGGGTAAATATTTTATGCCATTCTCTCTCTCACTCTCGCATTCTCTCCTCTTTTCTCTCATTTGTGCTCTTTTTCTGCTGAATGACTCAATTTTTTGCTCACATTTTCGTCGATATATTTGAGATATACTTTATATATGTTTTATACGTTTTATATATACTTTATCTTCAGTCCGATATATGTCATCAAAGCGTTTACGAATTGGTTCACTCGGAAGATAGGGAAGAACTGCAACGGCACCTGATGTGGAATGCACATCTACCCAATGATCGATCCTCTCTATCGCTGCAAGAAGTCTTATCGCAGGGTATGTTCGCACAAGACTCTCGGCAAACCTTACCGCTCCCACCGCACCAGCCGTTGCCTTACCTGCCGAATGAAAACATCAATATTTTATCATTTGTTTTGTTTTTCTCCAAACATTCAGATAATTGCCAATTATTAGAAAGAAATTTTACGGTTAGATTCAGATGTTTATTGGATAACACGTCCGGATTTCTGGTATGTTCTTTGTGCCTAGTTTATTTTATAAATTGATCGAATTTAAGCAATTTATTTTTTATTGTTAACTTTGGGTTTTTTGTTTGTCTAATCAATTGCAGACAAAAGTATTTGTTGAGTAAAAATGGAAACAAAATATGAATGAAAGACGAAAAGCAAATATGAATATAAAAAGAATAGTGTTTTTTGTGCCGATAAGTTGAGACATGATTTTTAGACACATCATTGATCCGCTCTTTTAGGGATCAATCAATAGTTGGGAGGAAACCCGCCTTTTCTCATAATATCAACTCAAAACACACGGTGTTCCGGCGCACCGGCATATGCTGTGCAGAGTATACAGTGCTATACAGTTTGGCAATAAAATAGACCATTTTTTGTTGTTAGATAAAATGATTGTAGAAAAATCATTGCGGAAAAATTGCACTGTACAAAAATATTGATTAGAGCCCTCAATATCTCAATCAAAGCCAAACAAAACTTCGCTATTTATGGGTTTGATTTGCGTCCGAATTATCTCTTATTATCTAAAACCGTCTTTAAAAACAATCTTTCTACTTTTTAATTAAAATTTTTATATAGATTAATAAGAGAGATATTACTTCAATCAGAAATGTCAGAAAATTAAATTAAATTCACATAAAGAACATGTTTTTCGAAGCAAGATCTTATCTAATAATTTGGTAAAAAAATAATAAATGAGTGATAATCTGTAAAAATGTGGTGAAATAGAAATAGCCGAGGAGAAAACTTGAAAATTCAACACACATACACTCGAATGTGTAGAGTGTAATCTCATCAGTTTGTGTCAGTCATATCAGAATAGCATTTAAACGGATAAATCAATTTTATTTTATTGCCGTTAATTGAGACTTTGATAATGACATTGCAATTCATTAGCGATGCGCTGATTGTGCGACTGATTAGACGAGAGAGAGAATGAGAGGCGCTATCAGACGAAGCAAACAGCGCTGATAGTAGGCAAACAGGCGATTAAAAGTGCCAAGCTATTCTATTTATTTTCTTCTGCTAAATTCTATTACAACTGAAATGTTTTAATTAAAAATCGTATAATTTATAAATGAAGCTAGATAAAAATTATTGGCGATGTAGTCACGACTTTTCTTTATTAGTTTTCGAAAACTTTCAATATTATTGGCATTCGCTTCGAAGGGCCCAAAAATAAAGCTGTTTTTTCGCAAATATTTTTTATACTTTTTTATTACATTATATTTTCTAATTAGAAAATCATTTGACTCATTAACCGTAAGAGTCAGTCACTCCCCGTACGTAAGTGAGGGCTCGAATGTTCGGAATATACGAAAAAATCCGAAAGTTTTCCCAAAACTTCTTTTTTTAATTAACAAGTTGGAAAAATAATTTTCTTAATGAAACCTTTGAAACATTTTATCGGATAACGAGACTGGAGTTAAGAAAACTAAAATTTATTTTCTCACTTCAAAAATATATAATTACATTAAACGTATTAAAAATGAGAAAAAATCGTAATCTCTTTATTAAAAATAAAACAGTCAGTTGTGGTTAACCCTGAAGTTAAACCCCGTTTTGGTTTAGCTTTTATTTAATAATAACTTGAATTTCATTTTATTTCATTAATTACGAAATATTTAATTATTTTTTCAATTAAGTGCTATTTTTGATGTATTAATTTAATTATGACAGACATTAAGCATGTTTATTTTCTTTGCTGCCTCGGCGAACAGAGGTTAGACATCAGGGGTCGGATCAAGGTGCTGCACGGGCAGAACCAGAAGAGCGAAGAGCCGCCACTGGCGCTGTTCGCCGTCTGCACGCCCTTCGGTCCGCCATCTCTGCTAGAAATGCCACAAAAAGACTCGATGTTTAAGAGCAAACACAAACTCGACCTCTCGCTCGTCTCGATGGACCAGAGGGGCCGGCAGCTGCTCGGCTACAGTGATAACGAGATGTCGAATAAGGGCGGCTATGATCTAGTCCATTACGATGACCTGGCCTACGTGGCCAGTGCTCATCAAGAATGTGAGCCAACTCTTCAATACAATTATCGATTTATATGTTTATTATTACTATAACTAAACGAATGCATATCTCGTGTTTGGGCACCAGTACTAAAAACGGGAGCTTCGGGACTGATTGCGTATCGTCTGGTGACCAAAGATTCGAAGTGGCAGTGGCTGCAGACCAGCGCCCGATTAGTCTATAAAAATAGTAAACCAGACTTCATATTATGCACTCACAGGCCTCTCATGTAAGTGTCGATACGATTACCGATTAGTGATCAGTCGTTGAGAGAAAAATGCGAATAATTTGCATCGAATTGCCCGCACAGGGAGGAAGAGGGCCGGGACTTGTTGGGGAAGCGAACGATGGACTTCAAGGTGACATACCTGGACGGAGGTCTGGGAGCGATGACAGATCGGTCCGGATTCCTATCGGACAGCGATTTCATACTCCGGTGTCAACGCAGCCGTCGATACAAATCTCAGATCCGAGATGTGGTGACGACGTGTCGCTCGACTGGAAAACAGCGCAAAATGACTGCAGGCGTCGACGGATCCCATTCCTACACCACATTCGAAGACAATTCGGCCGTCAATGCCGTGAACGCCGTCAATGCGGCCACTCATGCGGCGGCGGTGAGCGCGGCCAGTGGGTACCAGAACGCCGGTATGTATCCGTACGCGGATAACATGAACGGCCTGTCGACGTACGCCGTGGCGGCCGCTGCGGCGGCAATGCCTCAAAACATATTCTCCGCTGCAATAGACCATAACTCGCGGCCATTCCTGGCGCCGGAAAACTTCCTCCACTACTCTCGCCATGCATTGGGTCCGTATTACCCGGACTACCATCCGGCACATCCGGCCCATCCGGCTAATCAATACCCGACCAACGGCTTCCTCGACCACATGAGTTCGGGTCGAACCGCGCATTGCTTTCCAAGTGCTTACACGTCCGACGCCAGTAGTATAGTGAAGGAGAACTCGGAGAAGCTGTATGGGTGCCAAATGGCCAATGACTCGAAGTTCGTGATCAACGACAGCGTCAATACGAACGGAAGAGCTCTGCCGAAGACGACGTGTTGCGACAGCTACATGAGTTCGACCACTCCGTGCAGTTTAATGAGTGCTTCGACGACCATTCAGACCATTCATCAGCCATTACTGGCCGACACGAAAATCGCAGACATTCCGTCGCACCGGAACTTCGGTCTTCCGCCGGTGCCGAACGACTGCCTGAGTGTCATCAAACATAAAGCCGGTCTTCCAATACTGACGTCGAACTCGTCTGCGCACCGAAACGACCACAACTCCATCGACACAACCACCACATCATCGTCGACGCCATCCCAGGCCATACTCTCGGCGTTCAGCTCCGCCAACAATGCCATTGATTCGCGACAAAGTGTGCTCATGTGGGGCACAAACCATAACTTCGGCGCCAGAAATAAGTACTCTCTGACGGCGCCCGACATTAAGCCAAACGATCGCGTAGTCAGTTGTAAGTGGAACGGGAGTATCGCCAACCCCAAGCCATTATCACCGCATCCATCCGTAGCACACAGTCCATCGAGCGGTAAAGTGCCGATGAGTATGCCTCTCGGCTACAGCACACAGCCATACGGCGCACCCGACGTCTCGCCCATTGAGGTACCGCTTCGGCCACTCATTCGCCTTTCGATTCGATTCTTTCGTTTTGATTACGAATTTATGATTTTATTATTTCATTGAATGTTGGCTTTCGGTGTAATTATTTGTGTTTTTTGTGCCTTGCTCATTGTGTAGGGCTGGCAGGTTGAGACAATAGGCCACTGGCGACCCCATCTGCGTAAGTCTAACCAAATTTTCACATCAATTGTCTATTTCTTTGCTTTTAGTTATACAACTGTTTTGCGATTTTTAGTCTTAAACTCAAATCTCGTTATCACTAAACTTGACATCAATTGATGAAACAATTACTCTATTTGTTGTAAAAACTATCTCTAACTCAATAACACAATTGCTATACAAAACAAAACCGAAACAACAATTGAACTAATTATTAGATTAGAAGATTCGCTTCTCTGTCCGACATATTTGTCAACTCATTTAGTATCAAGGCTAATTTAACCTGCTCGAATGTAAATTGTAATTTTTTCCAATTTTTTCTTTTTCTTTTTGTTTACATTTTGCTTAATTTTGTTATTTTTATTCGTTTTATCCTGTAGCATTTTACTCATAGAACATTTAGTCGATTAACTAATTCGAACATGTTGATTGCAGCAACCCTTGGCTAAGCAGTGGGACTACTGGCGCGGCTTCGGCGGTGCGTTCGACGCCTGCAAAGACATGAATCCATTGCTGACGATATCCGAAGTGACGAATACTCTCCTAAACCAATAGAACTGAACCGCGACTTCTCATCCCTTCATCTCATCCACTCATCCACTCATCTGATTGTTGTTATAAATATATACATAATAAACGAAAATCTTAACATACATTGTAATTGTGTATAAAAATTGTAATGATTGTAAAATAATTGAAATACCGGTTCGAAAGCTTTATTCCAATCGAAAAGTTCTTCTCGTTTTTTATATATAATTTATTTCAGTGGTAGAAGTGTTTGGCGTCTGATTGTGTCAATCCTTTTCATTCAAAACAGTGCAACAAATCAATCGATTTTTTCCAAATTTCGATAATAAGAGTCAATTAATTATAGCAAAAATATATTTGAATTAATACTGAATTAATTGTACAGAAAAATGAGCGTCAAATCAATGCCACTTCCAATACAGGGTTTAATTGTATTTGAAATATAAATATATTAAAATCGATTTTAAAAGATTGACTAAAATTTTATTAATATTATCATTATTATCATTATTATTATTATTATTATTAGAAATTTGTTAAATTTATTTCATTTATACAATTTATTAAATATTTAAATATTGTATATAAGCCATCTATTTACACAAGCATAGACAGTAGTTTAGATATCAAATCGTGCATGGTAATTCTTGTATGATAATAATGACATAACACATTGAAAACTTATGGTGCAATAAACATTATGTTTAAATTATATAAATCAATATATAGTTAAAGTTAATTTAATTAGAGTTACATTATAAGGTCTACAATATACAAGATCTTTTACACTGATCAAATAGTATTAATACTTTATATTTGAATAAATAAGAAAATAATTTGATAAAAATAATAAAATCAAGTAATTATTATTTATTAGCAAACTAGTTAGTACTAACATGAATAAACATAAAAATTTTGTATATACTTTTTAAGAAGTCTTTCTATCATGTTAATTTTTTTAATGAACAAATTTTTAGCCAGATCTATTAATGAAAAATGACAGTAAAGTAAACAGTTACATAATGACCAAGCTATTATAATAAAGTCCACGCTTATGTCGCTGTGTAAATAAAATAAAATATGTGAAATATACTGTAGAAAGAATTGATTGATCAAGTTAAACCATTAAGCATCAAAACCCGATGGTTGGATTACCAATTAGCAACTTAAGGCTTACTCCAACTATCGGACTTCAAAGCTAAATGCTTTGCAATCAAATCAATGCAATTTGGAACATGATAGATTATCAGAAATGAGTAAGCATATTAAGCATGGCAGAATGTGGCCAAATTCAATCGAACGGCGGTGACATGTGGTCGCAACCGGTTAAGAATCGCAAGAGAGATAGATTCTTATAGAGTTTGAGACATCTCTTTATAAGGCTCACTCTCTCCAGCGTTTCAGCACCAGATCATAGGGCTGTCCATTCAATTCAATTTGATCATGCTTAATCCATTCGGATACTTACAGTTTTCCACGATCAACTGGTTAATAATTAATATTTTACATTGATTACTTCTCGCCACGAGTTGGAACAAAACAAGCGAGAAACTGATTTAAGCATGTAGATTAGACTGATGCGGTTTATAAAGTGAACAACTTTTGAGCCGTTTTATCCCGTTTTCAGTCAATACAAGTGTTTTTTGTGCAGAACATCAAAAGAGCCATAAATTTTAGATTTATTATTAGTCAAGTGTTGTCGAACTCAAATAAATCTGTTGATAATTAAAGCCGAAATCTTCTGTTTTGGTCAAACATGTTCTTGCTTGTTTTATTATTCGTCTACAACATGCTTAATTCTCACAGTAAAATTAATTTCTAATTTAAAGATTATTGAAAAATTGAATTGTTTTATTTTTAAATCACTTTGTTTAAACTCAAAAAACAATGTCAGAAAGGAATAGCAGTAAAAGTTTTGTTAACTTTTCAATTTTAGTCGACTTTTTATTGATATAAAAGTTGTTTTATTATATTATTTTTGCCAAATGTTATCCAATAATGTGTTTTATTAGTTATTGTTTTTACATTCAATTGCGAACTCTATTTAATGATAATATTCTACATTTTAATTACTAATAACAGAAATTAAATTTTACAAAACTTTTTCTATAAATAAGTTAAAAGACTGGATGAGAACATGTAAACCATTTGAGTTACAAGGTGAAAATTTAAAATATACGTTATATTACCGCTATATTTATATTTTATTTATTCTCATTAATACATGTATAAATTATTTTCTATTTGCAAATCTAACTTAAATTTAAATCAAATTTATTTTAATTCATACAAATTATAATTGAATAAAACAAATTAAAAAAAACTTAAAAACTAAAAAAAAGAACTATGACAGATAAAACTAAGTTAAGCAGAGTTAACTCGAGTTAAGCAGATTTTAATTTATATACCGTACTATAAATATTAGCATGAAATTATAAAATTCAATAAAACTTATGTAACTTCTCTAACAGATGCTGAGTTTATAAAACTCCTTAATGAACACACTCCTTTGTGAATTATCTATGCATGTTATTATTTAGTAGCTATAAGTTATTACTTTACTAATTTACACTGAATTACTTTTTTGATAGTGCCAAAATTTAAATCTAAATAAATTTGTTCAAGTTTCTATTAATTACATAATTATCAAAACATATTAAACTAATCAATAAACAAAATTAATTAAAAAGTTAGCGTAATATTAAAATTAAGCAATGGTCAATTCCAAATATATCGAACGATACTATTCGGCAGATATTTAGATATCACTCGTATTTATTTGCAATTTATTTCAGTACATAATTAACCCAAACAATCAGATTACTACACATTAAACGTTTGATTTGATTTCAATTCAAAGTTTTATTCAAAACTTTATTCCAAAAATTGTATCCAAACTGACGAACCACTCACTCCTTATTCGGAGTGTTTAAGCACTAGAGATGTCTATGTAGTGAGCGTTCAGACCATTGATTCGATGTTCGTCTCAAAAATTTAATTCAAATTTATAATTAATTTTAAAAAATCTATTTTCGACTAAAAATCGCGTAATTGTCAACCAATTAGGCGTTGAACGGGCGCTGACTATTGGTCGGCTTATAAGCGGATCTATTCTTAGTCCTCAAATCGTCATAAGTAGTGAATCGATTCAAGTCTTCGTTATCTCCTTTTTGTTGTAAATTCTCTTCTTTATAGTCCGCGAACTCATGAGAGCCGTAATCGAAAACATTGTCCTGAGTTGTCGGCTGCGACTGATCCCAGAACTGGTCGGACATATCGGTGGAGTCGGAAGGCCCGGCATTCGGGTCTAACTCACGTATAACGCCTCGACGTCTCCTGAAAATGATTTCGAAATCAAATTTTTTGAAAAAATATTAATATTTTAAACACAAATCAACGAATGGCTGACAAACAACGAGTCAGTCATTTGTGTGGAACTAATAAATTGAAAATCGCATCTCTGGTCAAATTAGGGAATGCCTACCGCATAGCCGTGACGAACGGCGAGTGGGAGTTCGAGTTAATGAGCTTCTGCTCACATATGCGCCGATAACTGAATTTGCCGGCAAACCAGCCGAGGACTGTGCCGCTCAAGATGTGCAACACCTTCGGCGTCTGGCCCTTCCGTTTGGCCAATACGAACATAAGGGCGCAAATGCCGACCGAAAACGGCAGACATCGCTTGTAAAAGCTCTCGCGGTTGCAGTCGCGCAGAAGCTGGATGTCCTCGCGGGTGAGCGCCGGCACGCCTTCGTTCGCCTTCTGGAACCGTTCGTTCTCTACATTCGCCGTATATTTGTTGTATAAATTCGGTTCGTTTCCCGTATTTGTCGCCGATTTCGGCGAATGTCTCTCGTCTTCGGCGAACGATTCGTCGCTTCGGTTCTGGTTTTGCAAATAAGACATTGATTTCAATGCGAATCCAAATCCGGTTTCCGATTCTCGCAGTCAATCGATTCGGCGATCGAAACAACTTTTCGGTAAAAAACAAAACAAAACAATGTTTTCATTGGTTTCTAAACTTCTATTTTCACTCACATTTAAAACGTTTCAAAACATTGAAACTGAGATTAAAATCTAAGTTAAGACTAATTGAGTGTTGAGTTGAGTTGCAATTAAATCCGATTTAATGATTAGATTTCAGATTCAATTGAATTTAGTTTTAGTTTAAAGTTTCGATTCAATGGACAAATAAATACAATTATTATAACTCACGTGAGGGTCGGCTAATGCCGTTCACTAATACCGTTATCCAAACAAATATTGCCTTTTATTTGGATATTCAGTTCATTCATATAATATGTTTTTGATTTCTGTCCCCCTTTTGGATAAGTCTCATTCAAAAGCGTTATTAGCGTTAATGTACGTAAACTCCAGTCGTTTTACAACAGAGACGTACTTTCATATCATCTGACGTTTTGTTGATTACAAACAAATCTGAAATCAATGTTGAAATCAAGTGTTTTGTTGACTGAATGACTCAAATGACTGAAACAGTTATTAATTACTTCTAGTCTTCAAAGCGTTGACTGAATTAACAAATCAATACTTAATTGTATTGTTGTTTAAAAGTATTATCCATTCGTTTACATCGAGTCAGTCATCGGCCGAAATGAACTTTTTCGGCAAAAAGCAAACGCCTGAAGGTATGCGACGATTATCTGCAGCCAAACCACAATTGAAAGACTGATTTGCGTTTGGATTGTCTTCAGAGATGATGCGACAGCAGAACCGAGAGCTGCGGAAAGCCCAGCGAGAGGTCGGCCGGAGTCGGACGGACATCGAGAAACAGGAGAAGCAATTGGAGGCTCAGATCAAGAAAGCGGCCAAAGAGGGCGACCGACACCTCTGCTCCGTTCTGGCCAAGCAGTTGGTCCAACTCCGCAAAAGCAAGACCAGGACTGTCGTCGTCAGCGCCAACATCGGGGCCATCGGCTCCCAGTCTAAGGTATGTCTAAGACTGGCTGTCAATGAGATTCGGCTTTTATTCACCAATTGATGGAATCGATTGCAGATAATGCAGGCGAACAACAAAATGGCCGAAGCGATGGCCAACACTTCGAAGGTTTGTTTTGCCGAAACGGCATATGTTTTACCCAAGACTTTGACTAACGTTTCGATTTGTTTTTGTATGGAATCGGCGAACGGCAGACAATGGCCAAAATGAATGATCAGATAAAACCGCAACAAATCATGAAAACAATGCAAGACTTCGAGAAAGAGAACGCAATTATGTCTATGAAAGACGAGATGAGTTCGTATTGCCGGCGATGACTACCAATTCAATTGAAACGAAAACTAAATGTCATTTTTGTACTGCAGTTGAGGACACACTGAACGGCATTCTGGACGAGTCGGGCGATGAGGAGGAACAGGACGCGCTGGTGACCCAAGTGCTCGACGAGATCGGCATTGAGATCACCGGAAAGGTTGGCATTGTTTCTGCTTTTGCGACCAATTGTTTGAGAAGTGCTTCTAATACTCACGAGTCTTGTGCCGCTGTTTAGATGGCGAACGCGCCGACGCCCTCCCGAGAGCTGGGCTCGAAGGCCAAGGAGAAGACGATATCCGACAGCGAAATCGAAGCACAATTGGCTAAATTGAAAATGTAGTCAACGCTCGAGTCGTTTAGGAGTTTTTAGTCCTATTTCGCGAATAACTTATATATCGATTAGATATTCAAAGATTTCAAAACAATTTTATTATTATATTTAAAACGCGACTAAATCTGTATATAATTTACTATATATTCTCAAACAATAACTAAAATTTAATATATTTTTGGAACGATTTTTCGTATTTTCAATGTCTTATGAATTGGAAACAACGGACTATTTATATGACTATTAGTTATAAGGAATTATTGAAAAGGAATTGTATCTCAAGAACCGGTACTTCAATGACCGGTTTTGCTGTGCATTTGCATCAAATGAATTGCAATATTCACTACGAAATTGAGGCATAATTTGTGAGTAATTAATGAAAAAATTTGTGCTCTTTATAGACGAGTAATATATCGATAATTTTGAGTAAACGCTACGAATTGCTAAAACGGCTGACCGGCCACTAGCGCGGGGCCGGGCATCAGATCTTCCAGATCTGGTAGAAAACCCACTCTTCCATAAAAGAGGGCACATATGCTGAATGACTGCTAAACTCTACTTTCGTTGGAAGGCTTCGAAGCAATTCTTCGTATGTATTGAGCGTTGATTTACATCCGATTCCGATTGCCTGTGCGGTCGACACAAGTATTAATGGCATTAATCGTTTGGATTCGACACTACAGTCGCGACTACTCACGTGATTCAAGTAACTACCGCCGGGTCTGACCAATGGAAGGGCGAGAATGAGAATGCGTTTGAAAAAAGCCCACAACTCGTCGTCCGACTCGAGAATCGCGTCTTTGCTGTCCTTATCACTGATCGGAATATCCGTCAAATCGTTGAACACATAATCGAAGGAACGGTTGCTTTGGATGTATTGTTCCATATATTTGATGCAATCGCCGACAATCACCTGATAGTTGGCGCCGTCGTAGTTGTCGAGCGTCGAGCCACAGGCGCCGCGAAGGTGTTGCCGACACGAGCTCATGACCATCGCGTCGATGTCGACCATCGTTACGAACTTCGGCTCCTCTTTGAGCAGTTCGTGCAGAAGCCCGCCGTCGCCGCCGCCCAGAATCAGCACTTCCTTGTCTTTGTACGAGATTTGGCCGAATTTCATGAGACCTCTCGTGTAGTTGAGGTCACATTCGGCCAGATTTTGCAAGTCGTCCAAAATGAGACAATTGCCTAGCGATGGCGACCCAAGGATTTTGACGCATTGGTGCTCTGACTGCTCGTCGAACAGAATCTCATTGAAGTCGTACTCCAGGAGTCGTTCGTCCGAAGAGGTGTAGTAATTGGGGACCGGAGTCGCCCTCTTCACGACCGGCAGCCGCTCCACTTTGGCCACAGCGAGCGCCGACACGAGCTTTTGCCGCAATTTATCGGTATTTAGATTATTGAGAGTTATCGTCGATTTGGTCTTCGCATCGGATTCTTCACTCGATTGCACGCATTCCTCGATATTCAGCGAAACGAGTCGTCGACTCGAGTAGAGCCGAAGCGTAATCGTGAGCCGATAGTCGACTGAGCCGTAGATGAGAATGAGTCCGTCGAACAGTGGGACGCGAGTGACGGGCGAGACGTCCGCGAAGTGCGTCTTCAGCACCGACTCGACGATCGCTTCGTCCAATTGGCGCTCTTCGGGCAATTCAAACGAAAACAAACCATTTCTAAGCGCCATTTGCGCGCCGTTTGCCGATCGGCGTCTCCCGGTTCGCACTGCTCGGCCACACAAGCGGTCGGTCGGTTCGCGCGATTCGATTCTCTCGTGTGATTCGTGTCCCGAATCGCTTCCGAACGCATCTAACGGTAAGAATCAAATGATGTGTTTGTCTACGGATTGCGAATCAGTTTTCGTCATAACTTCAAAGTGCAGTCGATTTGCATTTCAAGTCTCGGTATTACATAACGCGTCGAGTCGTGAGACTAAACCGAAATGTGAGTCGACTTTGAGGTTAAGCTCTCAGTTATGAGCAGTTTTATGCACTCGATATACAGATGTATAGACAGAATAATTTTTAATGTTATATAGCGTTCACTCATTCATTCCGTTCATTCATTTCTCGCTTATCGCTCGTCAGGACTGCACACACGCTCTCTGTTCCAGCGCTCGAAACACTGCATTCAATGCATTTAAATCCATTTAACCCACACTAGCGTTCACTCACTTTAATTGCATTTTAAATAACGCTTTTCCCAAAATCTTGTTTTAATTTTAGTAATAGTTATTGAGTTTTTGACGAAACATACGGTTTCTAACAAACTCTATGCTTGTGCTATATTTTACACAGAATTTTTCTGCCGGTCGATGTGTTTTTAATAGATTTTTCCAGAATTTTCCATAAATAATCCAAACATTAATTACATGTCTCATGATAATTTTGTCTTGCTTAATGGGCAGATTATTTGTGAAAAAATTTAAAGTCTAATTTTTGTAGATAACTTGTTTTAAATTGAGAAGTTAAGAATTTGAAATTATATTAGTTAATCAGAATTAGAATTTATAGCCTACAGTGGTTGACTCAGATAAATTAGCAAGACAATAAATTAGGATTTGCAATAAAATAAATAAATTGCAAATATTTTTTAAAAGCCATAAATTTGAATGCTATCGCAAACGCGATAAACAAATCTAGAAATCGTCGCCACATATACACAGACTCTATATACTAATAATACTCTTCACTCAATAGTTTCGCACGAATTCAATAGATGCCGAAACCGAAAGAATATGCAGTAATCGACGCTAAAACTTGTTAAAGCCTAGAATATACATGCACTACATGAAACTTAAGCATGTAACAATCTTCTAAACCTTCACTAATGTGAGATAAAAAATTTAATCTTGGTTTATTTTTCTTTAAAATAAGTAGGGTTTAATTAAAAATAAGTCCACTGTATAGCCTAATATAACCAGCATTACAGTATAACCACTATAATGCATGATTTAAAAAAATAAGATGTACCTTTACATGGTAAATTAATATAAATAAATATGATTAAATTACCACACGATTCTGATCAAATAAAATTAAAATATTTAAAATACAATCTATTAATAAAACATAAAATTAACCTATGATTAAAAAGCTGAATGCTAACATAACCGGCAACGAATGTAATTCGATAATCAATATATTACGGGTTATTATATTTGATAAAAATTACCTGGTTTAAAACGACAAAAGCATCTGTCTATTTATAGAAGCTAGAATTTGACACACTTTAAAAGCCGAATTTTGAGACCAGTTTTCGAGCTTAACGTTTGGCCAGAATTTTATTTCAATTCTTATTTTAGACTTTTATCGTGAAATAAATAATTAAAAGAAAATGTTACTTGTTAAATTACTTTTTATTTCAACAACAATAGTTAGTTTAAAATTAATTAACAATCAATAAATATAATCAACAGCTAATGTGCAATACATCACATCATTGAAATTCATTCATTTTTTAATAATTAGAATCCATTTGTTTTAGTTTTAATTCGACTTTTTATCTGTAGTTTTGATATGAGAGCAGAATATTCTGTAAATTCTGTAAAAGTTATTTTAAAAGATTTAAAGAACACTAATCTGTAAATCAGTCTAAAACTCATCCAAATATTTGAGTGCTTGAAATGTTTTGATATGAAAGTTTTTTGTTGTTTGTAGTTTAATTCTTAATTTTATTTCGCGTTAAAATTTAAATCTGAGTCACAATTAACACTAAAATTTGATTTAAAGTTGTTTTTTATTTTGTTGTAAACTTGTTATCAAATAAACTATTAATTTGTGTAAAAGTTTCGTAAATTCGATACTAAATCCAAGAGAAGAGAAGACAAAAGAATTAAGAAAAAGAGTCATTGAAGTCCTAAAAATTGTTGTATATATTTGTAAACGTTTTGTAGTAATAATTGGTTTTTAAATAAGCTTTGTATAAAAGCTCGAAAAAGTAAACATAAATTGTTTTCTTGTTTGTTGTAAATATTTTCTAATAAAAACATTGATTTAGTGAACAATAAAATTGCTTTTTAATAGTAAAAAGATTCGAAACGATTATTGGTTTTCCTGATTTACCATGAATCTATTTTCTCGACAAAAGCAAAACTCGCTGCCAATCCCTGGCCCTAACCTCTCGTTCGCGGTATGACGGGGTATGACATACCGCGTCGGCCGAGCCGTCGAAACACGGATAGAGAGAAAGAGAAAAGAATTGAACTGAACTCAACTGAACGCTTATGTATGATAACTAACGTAAGAATAAGAATAATTTGGGAAAAATGTTTTGACATGTAATTAAATGCCATTACATTAGAGAGCAGTGACCCTTCAATTTCTCTTTCCTCAGCTGTGATCTCGACTTTTTATAATCCAATTTCAGTGAAATATTACGCTTTTTATCCAAAGACAATAATTCCTGCAATAAAAACAGTATTGGAATTGCAATTCAGTTAATAGTTATCAATCATTAGGCGTTGGAGCCGAGGGTTCGGGTGTTTTGCAGGGCTTGAGCTCTCGGAGAATATATAGGTCTCTGGGATTGCAGCGCAAACAGTGCGAGTGTAAGACGCGAGTGCGGGCGGGGGTTGGCACAGGGATGGCAAAGGGCTGGGATGGGGTTGCACGCGACGAGGAGAGGGGAACGGGAGAGTATGCGAGAGTATGGAAAAGGAGAGCATGTGCAAGAAGAGAGAGATGAGGAGAGAGTGTATAGAAGGAGAGAGTACTGTATGAGAGGAGAGTGCGATAGAGTAGGGAATGGGGAGAGCATAGGGACGAGTATGAGAGGGTATAGAGAGGGTATGGGGAGGTTGGGGGAGTATGTCGTGTGTGTTCGCAATTAACCTGAAAAGCGTCGTAAACATTGAGACTGGTTTTGGCCGACGTCTCGATGAAAGCGCATCCTTTCATTACTTTGTTGATGACCTCAATCGCGAAATCATTGCTTACTTCGCGATACGAGTCGTCATCGCATTTGTTTCCGACTAATAGTATCGGAATATTCTCTTCTCCAGACTTTACTTCACAGATCTGCCGGTATATAGGAATCAGTTCTTCGAAACTCTGCTTCGATGTAATGCTGCCAAACGTCAGGTGCGTTGTGTCCATCGGCGCAAACAAAACACATTTTAGATTATACTGTATATAGTATTCGAGCGCAAAACAAAAATATACTGCAACTCAGTCCGCAATTTCGAAAATTACGACTACACCGGCAGCGCCGGGAGAGCGCCGAGAGAGTGCACAGGGAGTCTGAGTGCGCGGAATGCAGTGAACGCGCGGCTACTCTACTTCGAAAACTAATTTATTGATTGCGATTCGATTAGACTAAGTGCTCGGTTCGGGGGGTAAGCGCCGGCTGCGTTCGCCAAGTGCTCGGCCAGTCGGGTGCCGGTAGGCCTACCTGTAGACGAGAAAGAACGCGTGTCCCTTCGATATGTTGAGCCTCTGCATGGCGGGGAACTGGTGCGACCCAGTCGTGTCGGTGATTTGCAAAGTACACACATTCTTATTGCACGAAATCACTTGTCTGTAGGTGTCCTCAATCGTCGGGACATACGAATCGCGAAACGTTCCTAATGTGCGGCACAAACAACACAATTAGCGCATTCATGCCAATCGACACTCGAATTCGATTCGAGAATACGAATCGTGTTTTGCACTACAAAAACGTTAACAAATTATTGCGTTTTATCGACGAAAACAAATTATTAGTTTAACTATAGATTGAGATTTTTATGACATTATTCTCTGGAATCGCATTATTCTGTTATGCAATCGAATCCGACGTTTCGTTTGTTTAATCACATAATCTGTGTATACATTGTAATGCAATAGACATACTGTGTATGCGATTGCAGTCCTAATTAACCGTATTTTTCGATGAGTTTAAGTGCTTTCATCGTTCTGTCAAAAAACTCATTTGTTATTTTTGTTTTTAATATTAGTTTTGGCTTGTTAAAATATTTATCTGTCTAATTTTGCTTGACAATAGCAAACCACTATGATTACAACAATTTTCATAATAGAAATTTTCTTTTTAACAATAGCTGACTAAAAGCTTTAAAGTATCTAGTTACAATGGTTATGTAACATTCGATTGAATATTTTATATAACAATACATTTAAATATTTTTATAATTTATTATTAATGAATAGAAATTGTTATGCAATGCGTTTACATGTGTTATTCGAAGATTTTTCTCGAATTTGCTTTAAATAGAAATCGAAATCAAAAAATGTTTACCTCTTATGAAACGGGTTACTAGACTTGACTTTCCAACACCTCCTGCGCCGAAGACCACTACTCGATAGTCGTTACTTTGTTCCGGCATATATACACGACTTACTGCGAGGTAGTGCCGATTATTCCAAATTATTCACAATAATTTTACTGTCGATTCATGCAAAAGGGAACAAGAACATATTTTAGTCAAACTGTACACAAGCACTTTATATTTTCATATTAAATTAAGTAAATTTGTTAAATTAAAAAATGTTCTATTATTTTAAGTAATTCAAAATTTTGCTTATTTTGTTTAATAGATTGCAATTTACAAACATGAGAGACAATGTGAGAGAATTTATTTGCGCGGAAATAGTGGTAAGAAATCGAAAATCGATAAATCAATTCATTCGAACTTTGAATGGAGTATAATGTGCTTCAGACGAGCAAAGCATAAAAAATTGTTGAATAAAGAGTTGTTTGAAATACAAAATTTATATATTTCTAAATCTATTTGTCTTTATTAGAATTGTTGACGAAAGTGGATGTGCCCAGAGATTTGAGAGATACGACACACATCCGAACTACCTGTACTCGACTGCACAATGTACATGCTAAAAGGGTATTGCGAGCATCGGTGCAAAAGTTCAATCGAAAGACAAAAATCGGTAATAATTTGTTTTTATAGAACAAAACCTTTTGCGCTGTAAGTCATAAAACAATAAACTAAATGCTTTCGTAAAATTCGTTATTGCGAATAAAAACTAGACAGGTCAATCGTTTGAGCAAAATCATTACTGGATAATTTTTTGCTCACTTCTAATGCTAATACTGTATAATATATCTTAATCCGAGCGATTCATCGAACGATTCATGCATTTGTGGCATGCAACATTTTGTATGAAGCATACAACTAATTAGAAAAGAATTTTTTAATTTAGAGCCCAAATGATATCGGGATAAGCCTTTTGCTACGATAAGTGCCAATTAATTACTGTATAAATCCAAACCCAACAGCCGGAGACTTACGGCTCGACTCGACATTCGAGTCGCTGTTCGCGTATTCGGATTTGCATTGCATTGCAATTAACTCAACGTTTTCTATATTATAATTAGTCGAAACAGTAATGAACTGAAAAAATGAGAGCAACAAATGCAATGCAAATTGCAATGCATTCATCTTTTTTATTAGTATTATTATTATTATTATTCTATATATATTTTATGCCTATTTCCGATATATACAGTATAAAAAAAAGTAGAACACTTGCCCTACCTTTCTATCCCTTCCTATCCCTTCCTATCGACGCATAAAAATATGAGAATAATATAATAGTAGTGATGAATATGGATTGAAAGTCAAATTTATGATTAATGCGATCATTTAAGGATAAGTTTTTACGTACCATGCATAAATTTATTATAATTTAATTAAAATCTTCTGACCATTGCGAAAATTTGACATAAATTACACGTTATTTAACAATAATTTTAAGTTATAATATGAACAAAATATTTGCCAAATCATTACTACAATTGCATTCAAATGCGTTCAACAAAACTATTGCAAAATGTCTTCAGATATCACTTTCCTATGAATTGCAATTTGCAATCAAACAAATTTTCCAACGATTTATTGTTTCGTTGATACGGCGATAAAAATTGTACGTGGTTAGTTTCTGATTAGCATTGTGCTTTGGCTCGAAGAAGAAACCTCAAACTCGGAGAGCAAACGCAGCGCTCAGTTCTGTTGTCAAATTTGATGTAAGTTTAATAAAACGTTAGAAAATATTTTTATATTATATAAAATATGTGCGAAGTGTGCGATACGAGCGATGCGATAGAGAGTAGGGCTTACGATACGAGCGAAACATTGGCGAAAAAAACTTTAATAAGAATGTAATGTTTTAATAAAATGGTGAAAATAGCTGCAGTGCAGCGCAAAAACGTGAACAGATCAAATTCCAAATTACCGACGTGTATGACCAGGGTATTTGATTTTTTTATTCGCCAACAATCCGAACAAAACGCGTTTTTGCAATGCATACTTGCGTTTTATCAACGAATTTGATGTTTTAATTTGCGAGTGTTTATCAAGTTTATGCAAAACTGCAAGAATAGTCCTCCCGGCCCACTATCTAGGTTAAAATTTCTTCCTAAATTAGAAAACAAAATTCTGGCTAACCAGCAAAACTCGAGTGCGTCTACTTGAGCCCAAATTTAAAATATAAATTTATTAGATATAGAAAATTGTAAAACTTTTTGCGAATAAATTTATGAATGCTTTACATAAGTGAATGCCTTCGTCGCTGTAATTGCAATAAAAGACATTAAACTTCGTTTACTTTTCTCATATACGCTGCTCTCTCTCTCTCTCTCTCTCTCTCTCTCTCTCTCTCTCTCTCTCTCTCTCTCTCTCTCTCTCTCTCTCTCCCATCCCTT
>JAQIXC010000715.1:0-21102 GCA_034697605.1 Metabelba pulverosa | reverse complement strand
CTCATTTTAATTGACCAAATACTTCCCGAGATATTCAATGTTTTATAGATCCCCGATATAATCCATATATTGTATATGAACATGAATATAATTTTACTTTATTTATTAAATTAAAAATAAGTATTTTTAGTTTGAAATATAAAATACTAATGTTAAGCAAAATATTTATTTATTTTATACAGTTTAAAAAAAATATCAAAAAAAATATCGGCGTACAGATTTTAAAGTGCACTGTAAGAGTAAATAAATTATTTAATTAACATATATCAAAACTAATAGTGGATAAACAACATTATAACATCAATGTAACATTGTAATTTTGTAGTAGTTTTATAGTTTTAAGCTATTTAATAACAACTATATTTATTATTTAAATTATAAAATGACATTATTTCAATAATAAAATTATTTTAAATTAATATCTAGAATTTTGATAGAATAAATATATTTTATTTATTTGTGTTTATATAATATAATAATTCAAATTGATTGTCATTACTAGAGACTGCAAACACATTTATTTATTATGGATCATATATTCAATAAGATATTAATTATAAATGTCCCAAATATTGACTTATATATTGATTTATATTAACTTATATTTGCCTATAAAAATTTAAAATATAACTAAAATTACAAAAATGTGTTTATTTCTAGATACAAGTTCTTTACTATTTTATGCTCTTGTATACTAATATACTAAATTTTTCATAATAATAATAACTCAAAAATGCTAACATTTTATATATCACTTAAATATTTAGCTTATACTATTATAAATATTCCACAAATTATTGAACTATACTGTATTATAATTAGAGAAAATACTAATTTTTTATAGTAATTTTATATTTATATTATTTAAATTATATTATTATTACATTTAAGTATTTAAGGGTAGTTTATAATAATTTTAATTTTATTTAAATCTAGAGTAAAATTCAACTAATTAAGAAAAAATATATTTGATTTAGGATATACAGTTTTCATTATGTTTACTGTTAGTTTATAGTTAATTTTATGATCAAATAATACTGATAAAGCTACATATATCTGTAAAAAATTACTAAATATTAATATGATATAAAAATTTTAATGGTATAAATGTAAGATTTTTCAATTTGATATATCATTTATCAAATAATAACGCATAAAATCAATTTTAAATATGAAATATTTAATTATATTTAAAATATTTATTAAACTTTAGAAATATTTATTTATATTGATTTATGGATTAATATTTTTTGCCAATTAAGTCCTTATTTCATGATTCGGATAGAACTTCAATCAGTTTTTAGATATCTCTTAACGATAAAAACATTGATTTATGTATTATTGCAGTCTTTAGTCATTACTTTCAGCAAATATTATTATTTTTATTTTTTCTAATTATGCTTATACTGTATCATAAAATTATATTTAGTTTGTACCACGTTTAATTATTTTTTATATATTAAGTATATTTGTATATATAAATAATCATAAACTATCAGCAATTTATTTATAAATTTTAAACATCAATTAAACATAAAACAATAAAAGATATTGTAAATTACGTTTATACTTTTAAATGTCATTTTTTATTCAAAAATAAAAATTCTAACAAATATTATACATAATGTTTTAATTTTATTCCTCTATTAATGGTGCTTCATTTAGGAAACGAATTATTAAAATACCATGTTTAGTTTTTGCTTAATTTAAATTTCTGAATAATTTATCGATAAACAAGATTGTTTATAGTTATGAGAATATAGGGGATCGGCAAAAAAAAAATAATATATACCTATACTTTGTTAACAATCAAAGGTATTAAAAATTTGATATAATGCATTAAACTACATGAAAAAATTATTACAATAGCGGTTAGCTTTCGTACGGCTGAGCCGAACCACTCAATAACGATTGATTGTATAAAACGAGAGAATTAACGAACCGGTTGTCCGTAAAAACGTCGTTATTATTATTTAAATGTGTTTCCGATGAGATCACAAAACCTCAATTAATACAATGCGGTTGCGATTCAACCGAAAACGGATAAACAAAGAGTTTACGAAAGGGCGAAGCGATAGGCGCTCGCGCTGTGTGTATACGTATATAAGTGTTGCGCTCTTACGGCACAACATCCGCATAAAACTTATAATTTTAGTTAAATGACGTTATTGCTAAATAACATTCCATTATGAAATAGGTTAGATTAAAAATGGTCATTATTACAAGTATTGATAAAAACATAAAAAGAACAGTTCAAAATAGGTAATTAATTATCAAGAAAAAAAGACAAAATCTGTTAAAAATAACCTATAAATGAAAAATTGACAGTATCAAGTAGGATCTGTGTGGAAAAGTTTGACAGTATAATTAATTAACTACAAATCGCGATGGGTATATAAGCCGCGATAATTGCACTGTAAAATCATTCATAAAAATTTACTTTTCAAATTCTACCAAGAATACAAAAGAGATAAATTTGAACATGCTGCGAAACGTTGCTTTGCTTTGTTTGGTCGGGTTCGCCGCCGCCGCCGCGCCGCGCAACATCACCGGTATGCGAGATAAAATTATCATTGTTAAATAATTATACTAGATACTATTAAATAAATATTCGATATACTGTTAAACAAATATGCTAGATAATGTTAATTTTGTGTATACAATAAACTAATGGCATGTTTAAATTCTAGAAATCCACGCCAACATCAACTACCGCCTCGACAAGACCGCATCGCTGATAAACCAGTTGGCCATCACTCCTAACAATCAGTACTATAGTATCAGCGCCGACATCAACAGCTGGTTTCTGTGGTCTAAAGTGCAGTACTTTGCCGCGTGGACTCAGGCCGCCGCAGAGGCCAAGACTTTTAAGGAGTCGCTGGCCACTTACGAGCAGGAGCTCGAGCAGGCCGTCGGCGACGACAAGGTGGCCGTCCAGGACAAGATCGACGCGCTCAAGGAGAAGGCCGCCGCGATGGAGAAGCAGTTCATCGACTTGACCTTTGACATGTATGGTAAGATCAACGTCTTGGTCGACCTACTCCGCTCCGGGGCCGACAAGTCGACCGGCAATGTCAAGGAGCGATTCGAGTACGAGTACGAGAACTTGAAGACTAATATCAAGCACATGGAGGCCGAGCTGAAGCAGAAACACGACGCGCAGGCTAGCCAGTAGAGCTTCTGGGTTATTTTAAAACAAAACTCGATTTTCATTATAATTTTCGGTTTTTAAACTGAACGTTATTTATTTTAAATAAAGATTCAAGTTATAGAAATATATTATGTCCATTTAATTATTGATTTAACGGAATTCAGTGGTTTTTATCATTTTTGATATAAATTATATTTAATTCATTCGATTTTAAAATTAATTTTTAATTATATTTTTGCTTTAATTATAAAAATCAACATGCAGTGCACTTCTTTTGTGACTTTATACTAAATATTTTAAAATTTAGTAAATTTAGACATCATATTCAAAGTCTAAATTAAATACGGTTGAGCAGGTCCTTTTAAAAATTATTAATCATATAAAATTATGTAAAGTTGCATTTAATATGACCATAATACCAGTACTTTATTACAAGTATTGATAAAAACATAAAAAGAACAGTTCATAATCGGTAATTAATTATCAAGAAAAAAATGACCAAATCTGTTAAAAATCACCTATAAGTGCTGCTATTAGAGAATTTATATTGTACTATTAAATAAATATTTGATATACTGTTAAACAAATATGCTATATAATGTTAATTTTTAAAATACAACAAACTAATGGCATGTTTAAATTCTAGAGTACCGCGCCAACATCAAGTCCGACTTCGACAATGTCGCATATCAGATAAACAAGTTGCCCGACGTCCGCACCGACTACTTTAGTACCAGCGTTTACATCGGCGTCTTCTTTTCAGCAGCTAAACGCGACTACCTGGCCGCTTGGGACCAGGCCGCCGAAGAGGCCAAGACCTTTAAGAAGTCGCTGGCCAATTACAAGCAGAAGCTCGAGCAGGCCGTCGGCGACGACAAGGTGGCCGTCCAGGCCAAGATCGACGCGCTCAAGGCGAAGGCGGGCGACGTGCAGGAGCAGTTCGCCGACTTGACTGTCGACACGTTCGGTCAGATCAACGCCTTGGGAGACCTACTGCGCTCGTGGGCCGACAAGTCGACCGGCGAGGCCAAGCAGCGACTCGAGGACGAGTACCAGCACTTCCAGACTAATGTCAAGAGATTAGAGGCCGAGCTTAGGAAGAAGCACGACGCGCAGTCTAGCGCGTAGAGCTGCATGATTATTTTTAAACAAAACTAGATTTTCGTTATAATTTTCGGTTTTTAAACTAGACATTATTTATTTTATATAAAGTTTCAAGTTTTAAAAACATATTATGTATATTTAATTTTTAATTGTTACATGTAGCTGTGGCATTGATCGATTTGGTAAAATATCAATATTTTAAAAATTAACAATAAATAACATTTTATAAAAATGTTTATATATACAGTCTATCCCGCTAATAACGAAATCATCGGTGTTTTAAGAAATACTCCATTATATCCGGTTATGAAATTAAAATTTAAATAAAAACGCGAATAAGTATACATTCATTTAAATGACATAATATCAGTTATTTTTGAATGAATTAATGATTTTGACTTGTTATCATAAATATTATTCTCTAATTTAGTTAATAAGTCAAAATTTTGTTCATAACAACTCGACTGTGTAACATATTTTCGAATGAGATTTATGGCATTAATTCCGTCGTTAAGTTTGATTTGTTCTTCTTCTTCAGACAAACCGCTAATGTCTTCATTATTATCAATTGATTCGTTAACTAAATTGATGAGACATCACAACACGTGTCGAACACTTAGTCACGAAGTCCTTGAAGTCAAAGCCAATTCGTATTTCAGTAGTCAAAGTGAAATAAAACTAATTATGAATTTCTATGTATAGTCATTGTTCTCACTTTACACTGTAACTTTTAGTCGATTTCTAGAACATTCTAGAAGATCTGTGTAAAACCTATTTAAGGCTTTTTGTCCAGTATGTCTACTACAGTCAGCTGTCCGGTCAAAGAGTTTATCACCGCCCCGGTCATTGTCAACAATCAGCCGACACGCGCTGTTCTCGACACCGCCTCAAATCTCGACCTGATGTCCAAAGCATTCGCCGATTCGTTGAAAATCCGAGTTAATCCGAAGAACACGACGCAAGTCAAGTTAGCCAACGGCTCCGTCCACACAACTGGCACCGCTCTGGTTAACCTTCTGGTCAACTGGCGTAATCATTCAAATACACGATCGATTGTGAGACGCGTTCCGCATATTTCCGCAATTCCGACCAGTATTCTGCACCGATTGTTCCTAAAGTTGTCTCACAACCGCAGACAAGTCTCACCGTTACTTCGAATCTTACTTGCGACCAACTCGTTGCCAAATTCGATCACATTTTCGCTAAGGACGGCACGGACATTGGCCGCATCGACATAGAGTCTCATCGCATACGACTCACAGATGACAACGCCGTCGTCTTACCTGTTCGACGCCAATGTGCCGCGAAAATTGCTGAGACTTCTCGTCAAATTGAAGCCTTAGTTGCGAAAAACTGCATCCGGAGACCGGATTCCTCATATCGTTCCGCCGTCACTATGGCAACGAAAAAAGACGGCACATATCGTTTGTGCATCGACTTCCGTCTTCTCAACGACAAAACCGTTCCCGATCGCGAACCGCTTCCATACATCCCGGACGTGATCGACATGCTGTCCGACGCCAAAGTTTTCTCCAAACTCGACATGGCGTGGGGTTTTTGGCAAGTCCCGATACACCCCGACGATGTCCACAAAACGGCGTTTGCGACACCTGACGGACTCTGAAAATTGCTTGTAGTCCCAATGGGTATGAAAAATAGTCCCGCGACCTTTCAACGGATTGTCCGCACGATCTTAGGCGACCTCGTCAACCACGGCGCATTCAACTATATGGATGGCGTCATAGTCTACGCAAAGACTCAAGCAGAGCACGACACTATTTAGGGCAAAGTCTTGTCTCGGTTGGCAAGACATAACGCAAAACTTCGGAAGGAAAATTGCGAATTCTCTGTCTTGACCGTCGAATTTCTCGGACACGACATTTCCAACGGCAACGTCTTGCCACCAAAATCAAACGTCGAAGTTGTGGAATGCTTCCCGGTCCCTACAAATTCAAAAGAAGTCCAACGCTTCATGGGCTTAGCTAACTATTTACGCGAATACGTCCCGAAATTTTCGTTGATCGCTGCGCCGATCACTCGTCTCTCGAGTTCGAAAGTCGACTTTTTGTGGGGGAAGAGTGAGGCTAAAGCCTTTACGGATTTGAAGACCGCCATCGCCGACATCACGTCTCGCGCGATCTTCGACCCAAACGTGAAGTGCGAACTTCACACCGACGCATCACTCGTTGGCATCGCAGGCATTTTGATCTAAAACAAAAAGCCAATCGGTTACTTCTCGCAAAAACTCAACAACACCGAAACGAGATATTCGACTGTTGAACTCGAGTGCATGGCAGCACACGACTCCATCAAGCACTACCAAGTCTACCTCGAAAGCAGTCCCTTCACTCTCGTCACTGATCACCGCGCACTTCAATGGCTCAAGAACTTCAAGACAGACAAACGCCGGCTGTTCCGCTGGTCCAACAACCTGTCGTCATACACGTTTGATATCGTTCACCGGAAAGGTACTCAAATGGCACATGTTGACGCGTTGTCCAGAGCACCCGTTTCGTCTCCGATTTGCAACCTCTTGCAGTTTCACGTCAATCTCGAGCTCCACAACAGACGCGTCTGATCAGCCGCTCATCACGTTTCCGCTCAACACCGTTGCCAACGATCTCTACACGACTAACGGCAATCAAACGCTACTCATCAGAGGTGTCCACAAAGTCCTCGTCGAATCCTCAGACATCACTCACGTTCTGAAGCGAGTCTACGATGAAACCGGTCATCCCGGAATCAAAAGGACAACCAAGTCCGCCTTTAAGCTTCTCTATTGGGAAACGCTAATTCCCGATATTCGCCGTTACGTTCAGACTTGCCATACTTGTCAAATGGTCAAGTCTCCAGCGCATCCGACTTGGGGACAGCAGCAGCCAATTCCGACGCCCGAAAAGCCTATGCTCACGCTCGGAATGGACACCATCGTCATGGGTCGTTCCGCTCAGTCCACCCAAGCCTAGAACGTCATGGTCATCATCGACTACCACTCACGTTAAGTCTGGGCAAAAGCCACAAAAGACAACACCGGCGAGACGACGCGTAAATTCCTCAAATCCGTGTATAACGCGATCTCTCCGGCCAAACAGCTGATAACCGATAACGGGACGAACTATTCCAAATCTCGAGTTTTCACCCGTTATCTCACTTCTAAAGGCACTAAACTCGCGACCACTAGTTCATTTCATCCGCAGTCCAATGGGATGACTGAGAAGGTCAACGGAACTATAGTCAATGGTCTCAAACTTGCTCTCATTGAGAACCCGACTAAAAAGTGGTCTACGCTTTTGCCTGAAGTTGTGCGCAAATATAACAACACTGTCCACACCGCGACTGGATTAACGCCTGCGTTTCTAATGTTCGGAACTGATTCGATTGGCTCAACCGAATGTCAAGCGACAGCCCAGACACGTTCCGATAATTACAAACGACTAACAAAAGAGATCTATGACAGAAAACATAAGCCTTTGCCGCTCAGAGTCAATGATGCTGTCAAGCGCTACATTCCGTCGAATCTCCCATCCAAGACCAAACTAACCCCTCGTTTCACAGGTCCTTGGATTGTGGTTAAGAAGACTTCGGAATTGAATTACAAGATCAAGAATGTTGCGACCGGCGTCGTCGACGCAGTCCACGTCTCGCAACTCGAGCCGTACTCTCCACGTGAACCACTTCTCACAACGGGGGAGAATGATGAGACATCACAACACGTGTCGAACACTCAGTCACGAAGTCCTTGAAGTTAAAGCCAATTCGTATTTCAGTAGTCAAAGTGAAATAAAACTAATTATGAATTTCTATGTATAGTTATTGTTTTCATATTACACTGTAACTTTTAGTCGATTTCTAGAACATTCTAGAAGATCTGTGTAAAACCTATTTAAGGCTCTGCTTCTCACATGCGAGCCTCAGTCTCTCTGTATCGCTCGAACAGAGCACAACATTTTTAAATAATAAAGTTATTGTTTTGTTAACTGTTGTCGTATGCCGTCATTGTCGTAGTGCCGCCACCATCGCCGTGTGCATTGTGACTAATACTGTGCTTAGCGTATATAGCGCGGGCACTGTAGAGGTCGGAGAGCGAACGGCTCGTTAAAAGCGTTACTCCACTGCACACTCACAAATACTGTTACCGTTCCGCACATCCGCTTATTCCGCCGATACTCGCATATTGCAGCAATAGTTTACTTTCTGGCTTAGTTTGCCTCCAGATTGAGCCACTTACGCGATCGTGGTTTTGCGCGCCGTTGCCGACACCGCATACCACATCAAAATTATTAACAATATTATCGCAATTATCATCGCCACTATTGTCACACATTATAACATTATTATCGAATTCAATATAATTTTCAAATTGAAAGTTATTTAACTCCATTTTTTTGGTCAAATAAATCCAATTGTTGTTTCCGGTTTGATATAAATCAATTGATTCGGTGCTTATCGACTCGTTATTATTGATTCCGTTTTTCTTAAAACAGTTTTTTATTATTTTGCTATTCATCTCATTCCAGGCATTAGTTAACATTATAATTGATTCATATAAATCAATGTTCTTAATATTAAATCACTTTTTGCTTCAAAAATAGCTAACATTAGCCTAATTAATTTAAGTCTGAAATTGCCTTTAAGCGCATGAATTACTCCCATATCCATGGACTGTAAACGCGAAGTTGCATTCGGAGGCAAAAAAATTAGTTTTATGTTTGAGAGTACAAGCATTGGATGTGCAGAACCATTGTCGACAATTAATGCGATTCTTCTGTTATTTGATTTCATAGTTTTATTCAAATTTTGCAAAAATTCAGTAAATATCGCACTAGTCGACCAAGATTTCTTATTATACTTATAATGCATTGGAAGTGAGGTTTTGTTTCGAAAACAGCGCGGTTCGCGTGACCGGCCGATTACAATAAGTTTTAATTTTTCAGTTCCCGTACTGTTAGCGCAAACCAGAACCGTAACCCTCTCTTTGCTTCTCTTACCGGCTTTAAAATCTTGGCCTTTAATAGCATACGATTTATTAGAAGGGGTTCGCCAAAACAAACCAAATTCGTCGCCATTAAACACGTTTTCGGGTTTAAAGTTTTTGATTAGTTCGGGTAACTTGACATTCACCCAATCATCGCACAGCTGATCCGGTACGTTATGCGCTTCGCCATGAATTTTCTTAAAAACGACATCATTTCGCTGTTTGAATCGACCGATAAATCCATTTGTAACCACAAAGTCCGGGTAACCACAAATCGGCGCTAATGAGTTCGCTTTTTCAATCAATATTTTTGTATTAATCGGTAAACCGTTGTCCGAAGCAGTCGAAAAACAATTCTTCTTCTAGTTTAGGGTAAAAATATTTACGAATTGATTTCACATTAGTTGCCGTTGAACTCAAAAAATTATTAATAATTTGACATTTTTGTGACTTAAAATCATAAATGTTTCACATAGTTAAGCCGTATTCACTGAACTGGTTTAGTATTTCTGGAAACGGTGTTTTTACATCAATTAATTGAATGATTTTATATTTGATTTCTAATGAAAATCGTTTTCTCTCTATTTTGTCTACATTTTCACTAAAATATAAATATAACGACAACGTGTTTTCGATTTGAGTCAAAAAATAATTTTTTCAATTACTGTTTTCTATTTATTTCACTTTAAATGCGGGTTTGTTTAAACTTTACGTGTTTCTGTAAACTCTGTTATACCCGGTTTTCCGTTATTAGCGATTCTATTATTAGCGGTTCATTTATACTATAAACCTCATAGGAGCTGCCCGTGCTTTAAAACCTATGCCGGTATATCTGGTTTTCCGCTATAACCGATTACGCTATATCCGGTACAGACTGTATATATTAATAATTAAGAATTGAACATATGAGTTAAAAGACTATACAAATGAATTAGGAACGTGTTTTAGGAATTTTTAAAATTTGACTATTGACACATTTTAAAAGCAAAACAATGCAAATTCTGTAAAATTTTATTAGCATCTGACCTTTGACCTACTGAAGATAAAGTAACGGCTTTGATGCCAAATGCTTTCTATTTATAATCTTTATAAAATAATTTTTTAGAATTTTTATATTTTTGGTTTAAATTATATGTTTAGTTTACTATGGTTTTTATTTTATACTATGCAAAGTGAAAGTTTCAATCTTTCAGTGAAACTTTCACTCAAAAATAAATTTCACTGAAATTTACAACCCCATTTCTCTCACTCAATAAATAAATGCTAGCATTGAGTTTACCTTAAATAACTCATAATCAAAAATTAAGTGATTACTAATGTGCATGTTTAGAATAGTATACTCTTAATATTTGCTATAGATTTATGTTCAGGGGTTGAATAAATGCTTTAATTACTTAAATAAAGTTTTTGGGATGATTTTCTACAGAGTTTTCTACCAAGATCAGAGTAGGGATACACTTCTCCGCTATTTACTCATAGTATAAAAATTGATAAATAAATTTAAACTTGGACAACGGTCATAATTATAAAAACAACTAGATTAAACTGCGTATGTCAGCGTAAAAATGCACAATGCGACAAATAAAAAAAACAATCGAAATAAAACAGCAATATTAAATGAACAATGCATAAATAACATATTTATTGTTATCGAATCAATAGGAAGGAAACGAAGACAAATACATGTTAGTAGTGAATAGGTTACTATTTAATCAATCTGGCATGATCGATTAATTAGCAGACGCCTGCGCGTTGCGCTTCTTCTTTATTTCGGCCGACATATCCTCGAACTCGGCGTACAAGGTCTTGTACTCGGCCTCGAGTCGCTCCTTGAGCTCGCCGGTCGCCTGCTCGGCCTGCTGGCGCATCAGCTCGCCCTGAGCGGCGATCTGGCCAAACGTGTCGTAGGTGAAGTCGGTGAACTGCTCCGACATCTGGCCCGCCTTCTCCACGAGCGTGTCGATGTTGTACTTGGCGTCGAGCATAGCTCTGCCATTGGAATGGTCGAACTCCTGCTTGTAAGTGGCCAGCGACTCCTTGACGGCCTTGACATCGCTGGCATACTGGTCCCACGCGGCCATGAAGTGCGTTCTGAAATCTTTAGTTTTGGCGTTGATGGCGTTGCTGATCTCCTGGGCCTGTTCGGCACCGGCGCTGGCCAACTGGTTCAGCAGCGCGACGGTCTGGTCGGCATCGTCTTTGACTAGAGCATGAACATGGTATTAGTTTTCCATAAAGATAATTTAATAGTATTTAGTATAATTATTTAACAATGATAATTTTATCTCGCATACCGGTGACGTTCAACGGCGCGGCGGCGGCGAACCCGACCAAACAAAGCAGAGCAACGTTTCGCAGCATGTTCAAATTTATCTCTTTCGTATTCTTGTTAGAATTAGTAAAGTAGATTGTTTGTTTGAATGATTTTACAGTAAAATTATCGCGGCTTATATACCCAGTGTGATTTTGAGTAAATTGATTATACTGTCAAAATATTCCACGTTAATCCTGTTTGATACTGTCGATTTTTAATTAATAGGTAATTTTTGCCGGATTTTGTTATATGTTCTTTGTTGCAGATATTCAGATATGCAGATAATTGCAGATTTTTATATGTTTAATTGTGTTTTTATTAATTACCGTCGTATTTTTAATCATGTACTGGTTTTATTGTTATTTTAAATGTAATCTTATATAATTTATATATCAAATTAATTTAAATTTTATGCTAGATTATGTTTACATATATGCAATACTTATGCGTTTTTATATTCGATAATTTAATATGAATAATTATAATCTTATTACTTTTTTAATTATATAAATATTTTTATTAAAAATAAAATATACTGTGAACATTTTTAATTTAAGTTATTTTACAATAGAATGTTACTAACAGACGTTATTCAACTAAAATTACAAGTTTAGCGCAACTGTTGTGATGTAATAATTTATTATATCATCTAATGCACATTATCACAAAATTAGAATTGTCATGTTACATACACTATGGTTCAAAACCGAAAATCTCATATTTTCATGATTATTTCGGGAACAGTTCAACCGATTCTAAAAATATTTTCTACACTTTGTTTAGAATTTTGCCAAAAAATTTTCACAAAAACAATTTCGATTATCTTTAATATTATAAAAGCTATGCAAAGTTTTATGATTTTTATTTTATTATAAAACTAAATATAATATTTGTAATGTAAAATTTTTTAAATATACAACAAAATATATAAAATAAGCTTATAATATTAAATTAATAACATTCTAAACTCGTATTAAATGTTAAATTCGTATTAATTTATAAATTTTATGCGAACAACAAATAATATAATATTTTTCCCATTATATCCTATGGAAAATGCAATACTGAATAAAATTTGATCTAGTTGTTGTATTCAAAATTAATACAACAAGTGTACACATGAATTATTTATTATTGGTACGTTATTTATACTGCCATTAATAAAACACTATGATCAATCAGGTGAAATGTTTGGTTTGGATAAGTGCCAATTTTAATTTTTCGTAACTTATCCAAATCTTAGTTATGAAAATATGAGGGTTGGAAATAAAATTATATACCTGTATATCTATTCCTGTTAACAATCAAAGGTATTAATAATTTGATAAAATGCATTAATTTACATGAAAAAATTATTACATCACAACATCTGCATAAAGCTTATAATTTTAGTTTAATGACGTTAATGCTAAATAACATCGTATTATAAAATAGGTTAGATTAAAAATGGTCATTGCATATTTTTGATTTCTATAAAAATATTTAAATAGTTTATAATAGTTTTAATTCATTTGTTATAATAATATAATTATTTATATTAAATTATCAATTACAAAAAAGCATGGTTGGTTGCATATATATTAACTACAAATAAATTTATATAATATATAAAAATTAAGTAAAGTTGCATTTAATAAGAACATGATACCAGGACTTTATTACAAATATTGATAAAAATATAAATAGAACAGTTCAAAATCGGTAATTAATTATCAAGAAATAAATGACAAAATCTGTTAAAAATCACCTATACATGAAAAATTGACAGTATGAAATAGGCTCTGTATAGAAATGTTTGACAGTATAATTAATTAACTACAAATCGCGATGGGTATATAAGCCGCGATAATTGCACTGTAAAATCATTCATAAAAATTTACTTTTCAAATTCTACCAAGAATACGAAAGAGATAAATTTGAACATGATGCGAAACGTTGCTCTGCTTTGTTTGGTCGGGTTCGCCGCCGCCGCCGCGCCGTTCAACGTCACCGGTATGCGAGATAAAATTATCATTGTTAAATAATTATACTAAATACTATTAAATTGATAATTGATATACTGTTAAACAAATGTGCAAGATAATGTTAATTTTTTCTGTATACAATAAACTAACGGCATGTTTAAATTCTAGAGATCCACGCCAACATCAAGTCTTGCCTCGACAGGACCGCATCGGCGATAAACCAGTTGGCCAGTCGTGGCGATAGCGACTATACGCTCAGCGCCAAGATCTACGGCTCATTTGAGTCTGCTAAAAACAAGTACGAGACCGCGTGGGACCAGGCCGCCGCAGAGGCCAAGACCTTCAAGCAATCGCTGGCCACTTATGAGCGGGAGCTCGAGCAGGCCGTCGGCGACGCCAAGGTGGCCGTCCAGGCCAAGATCGACGCGCTCAAGGCGAAGGCGGGCGAGATGTCGGCCCAGTTCGCCGACATGACCGTCGACACGTCCGGTCAGCTCAACGCTGTGCTCGACCTACTGCGCGACCACATCGACCGGTCGACCGGCGAGGTCAAGGGGGACCTCGAGTACGAGTACGCGTTCTTGAAGGAAAGGTCCAAGTACTTCGAGGCCTGGCTCAAGAAGAAGCACGACGCGTAGGCTAGCGCGTAGAGCTGCCAGCTTATTTTACAAACATAACTGGATTTTCTTTTCAATTTACGGTTTTTAAACTCAACATGATTTATTTTAAATAAAGTCTCAAGTTTTAAAAATAATTTATGTCTATTTAATTTTTGATTTAAGGGAATTAAGTAATTTTTATAATTTTTGATATAAATTTAGATTAATTCATACCATGTTAAAATGAATTTTTATATATATTATTGCGTTAATTATAAAAATCAACATTTAGTGCAGATCATTTGTGATTTTATACTAAATATTTAAAAACATATATTCTGTTCATTTGCATTATTAACAGTTTAAATTAACATAGTTTCTATATAAAATATGTGTAAAATATAGAAACTAGACACTCAATTGTCTATTTTACGCTATAAACTGGACAGTGTTCCAGTCGGGTTAAAAATGGACATCTGTCAGCCTCACTAGCGAGCAGGTCGGCTCGGATAGTGGTCAGACCAAAGTGTCGGCGCGTAAGACCCGTTCGCTCATTCCGCGCGGTTTCTTCCAAAATGGCGCCGTCGTTGACGACGACATTGACGTCCAGCTCAACGGCTCTCTCGGCCCCATTAAGTTCGATACAGAAGTTTAATAATTGATCATGCCTGATTGTGAACTAATAACATGGTTATTTTTAACATTTATTTTGTATTCGTTTCCCGCAATTGATTCGATAACAATAAATATGTTTAATCAACGTATTAAGTTGTTTGTAGTCGTGTGAACACATTAGAAATTAACAATGCAAAAAATTATTTTACTTTTTGACACGACTTTGTAGACCAAATCTATGGTATTGTTTGCGGACATTGTTTCGACAACACTGTTGTCTTCTTCGACACATAAGAACAGCTCAAGAATGAGCTCTCTTTTGCTTTTTAGTCACAATTGAGCGGTAGGTTCGGGAAGAACATGATATGCATGGTATGCATGCTATAAATTAAGCACTTAACTGCATGTTTTGGACTTTTAATTTGTTACATTTCTACTGCGGATCTGTTTTTTGCCAAAATTCTGCCTCTCACACAGCTTTGCCAACAGAATTTTGGCAAAAAAACAGATCCGCAGTAGAAAATTAACAAGTCAGTAATAAAAAAGTCATAAAAAAAGTCATAAAAAATCAGTAATACGCACATTAGCTAATTGTGCTTTAACACATATACATGATAAATATGAATTGCATGCTGAATTTACTTTGTTAAAAGAAATATTACGTAAAAATAATTATCCTTACCATATTATTAAAAATACGTTAAATACATGCAAGGACAAATTTATTAGAAAACAAAATAATCAAGTTTATCGTGAACCATTTAATAGTAATAAAATAATTATAATTCCTTATCATAAAAAATTAAGTATGAGTATGAGTATGAGTTCACTTATGTTTACCCTGGGCGATCCGTTCAGCACAAGACTGATTTTCAACGGGGCCCAGCTACTCTATGTATACTCTCAGAGGGCGATTTTTAATGAATTTTTTCATGTGAAAAATCCATATGTACTCAACGGGGTTTGAACCCGGGTGCTTTCGCCCACAGTCAGCAACGCTAACCGCTTGGCTACTTCCCTCTGTTTAGTAGTGAAAGTATTAGAGCAATCTTAAACCAACATGATAATAAAGTTATGTTTAAACAAGACTGCCCAGTATGACGTTAATACCTTTGATTGCAAGTTCATAACTTATGACGGGTTTTAATTAGTTATTGATTGAGCATATATTTTAAGATGAATAAAATTTTACCACTGATATATATATTACTCCTAAATATTAATCCATTAAATTCACCTCATTATAAGCATAGATTAATGTTAGTACTAATCAAACCACCTTAATGCGACTTCTTATAACCCATGTCAGTAATTACGTCTTGCAACTTACTTGCATGCTCTCAATATTAGTTCGTTCACAGCCATTTATTATAAACCTAGATTAACATTAGTGCTGAACCAAGCCATCTTAATGCAACTGCTTATACCACATATTTATTGTCGCACAATCCTCAATATAAATTCGCTGAAAGTCACCCATCATTAACTTAGATTAATATTAGTGCTGAGCCAAGCCATTTCAATGCATCTTCCCATGCCACATATTAATTGTTGTACAATCCTCAATATCAGCTCGTTGAAAGTTACCCATCATTAATCTAGATTAATATTAGTGATCAGCCAAGCCCTCTTAATGTAAATTTCTATACCACATATTAATTGTTGTACAATCCTCAATATCAGCTCGTTGAAAGTCACCCATCATTAATCTAGATTAATATAAGTGCTGAGCCAAGCTCTTATAATGCAACTTCCCATACCGCATATTAATTGTTGTACAATCCTCAATATCAGCTCGTTGATGCCGTCCAATCCATTAGCCCAATGTATTTCCTATGGGTGTATACCCTCCACTAATGCACCCTATCCACCAAGGTGTTCCATTTGTAAGCTATTTCAAATTGGCGCGCTATTAATATAACGCTAAAAATGCGCATTTACAATGCTCCCCCTAAGCAAACTAGCCATCCAATCCACTAGCCCAATGTATTTCCTATGGCAGTATATCCCCCACTAATGCACCCTATTCACCAATGTGTTCCATTTTTAAGCTATCTCAAATTGGCGCGCTATTAATATAACGCTAAAAATGCGCATTTTTTCAAGACTCCACCTAAGCACACCAAGGGTGGGTGGGGTGGGTTGGTTTGGGTAGGATAAGATTGAATATATATATACCTTTTATCAAAGGTATTAAAAAGATATCACTGTAAAACTATTATTAAATCAAAATAAAAAACAAAATAGTAAATGTGATGATGTTGTTTATAATGTAAGTTGTAATGACTGCCCTGAGCATAAAAAAGCTTTTTATACACCACCCATAAAAAGTAATGTAGCAGACCATTGTTATAGTACCAAGCACAATATCAATTTTAACAACATTAAAATATTACATAAAAAAAATAAACGTGCTATGTTTTTTCTGGAAAGTTTCGAAATAGAGATTTTTAGGTAAATTAATAAATAAAATTTTATATTGCAACGACACATAACATAACCAACCACTACCTCCACTTAAGGCAATAAATCGTCTTTAATATGAAAATTGTTTTTAATATATTTACCGCTATTAACTCAATATTTAATTTAATATACACAAATATATGTGCAAATATAATTTCTAGCAATTTTTATTGTGATTTTGACTAAATTCAAGCAATTTTCCTAGTCATATATTTATATTGTCACATATTATGCCATCTATGGCATAATTAGTTCATACAACTGTGCATTTCAAGCCTAATATATATCTACTTTATTTTATAAAACATGATTTTAATAAAGATAAAGGTATAATATATTCATATATATTTACAGTATATAAATAACGCTAAAAATATTTAAAACAATTTTCATATTGAAGACGATTTTTTGCCTTAAGTGGATGTAGTGGTTGGTTATGTTATGGGTCGTTGCAATATAAAATTTTATTTATTAATTTATCAAAAAATCTATTGAATGCAACTTGAAACCTAACTAGAAAATATCCTTATGCTTAGTAGATGTACCAAAAAAAATTTTACCCAAAAATATTTGGGGGAAAGCATTCAAATCGGGGGTTGAAAATTGCTATTTTCGGATAATTCCCATAGACATCGAAATTTCGATTTTTAATATCTCAAAAACTATCAAGGTATAAATTATGGTTTCAATTGCACAATTAGACTCTTAATTACATCTTCCAATTGTACATGCTAAATTGCTGTAAAGGCTTATTGGTCTAACTACTTTAGCAATAAAGTTTCAAAATCAGCCTACCCGTCTGCGAGAAAATTGTTCCCCGCCCTATTTTTTGGAAATCGTGTATATTAATTAAAATATACTGTATAAAAAATTACCTTATTGATACAGTATTGGACATAAACTCCATACACACGTTTACTCAATTATCTCATTCTCAGCTAAACTGTGCCGAACCTTACTATAAATGACCAGAGCTTTAATTCTATGGTAAATTGAACCGGATTTGAGCCGGACCCATCCCTACTCCAACGAGTTAGTTATAAAAATATGGGGGTCGGCAATAAAATAATATACCTGTATATCTATTCTTGTTAACAATCAAAGGTATTAATAATTTGATAAAATGCATTAAATCACATGAAAAAATTATTACATCACAACATCTGCATAAAGCTTATAATTTTAATTTAATGACGTTAATGCTAAATTATGAAACAGGTTAGATTTAAAAATGGTCATCGCATATTTTTTATTTCTATAGAAATATTTAAATAGTTTATAATAGTTTTAATTAATTAGTTATAATAATATAATTATTCATATTAAATTATCAATTACAAAAAAGCATGGTTGGTTGCATATATATATTAACTACAATTAAATTTATATAATATATATAAATTGTTAAATATATAAAATTTTGTAAAGTTGCATTTAATATGACCATAATACCAGGACTTTATTACAAATATTGATAAAAACATAAAACTAACAGTTCAAAATTGGTAATTAATTTAAACATGTCGGAAGAAAAAAATGACAAAATCTGTTAAAAATCACATATACTGTAAATGAAAAATTGACAGTATCAAATAGGATCTGTTCGGAAAAGTTTGACAGTATAATTAATTAACCACAAATCGCGATGGGTATATAAGCCGCAACAATTGCACTGTAAAATCATTCATAAAATTCGACTTTTCAAATTCTACAAAAAATACGAAAGAGATAAATTTGAACATGCTGCGAAACGTTGCTCTGCTTTGTTTGGTCGGGTTCGCCGCCGCCGCGCCGTTCAACGTCACCGGTATGCGAGATAAAATTATCATTGTTAAATAATTATACTAAATACTATTAAATTGATAATCGATATACTGTTAAACAAATATGCTATATAATGTTAATTTTTTGTATACAATAAACTAACGGCATGTTTAAATTCTAGAGTACCGCGCCAACATCAAGTCCGAGCTCGACAACGTCGCATACCAGATAAACAAGTTGCCCAGCCCCCGCACCGACTACTTTAGTACCAGCGTTTACATCAGCGTCTTCTTTTCAGCATGTAAACGCGACTACCTGGCCGCTTGGGACCAGGCCGCCGAAGAGGCCAAGACCTTTAAGAAGTCGCTGGCCACTTACGAGCAGGAGCTCGAGCAGGCCGTCGGCGACGCCAAGGTGGCCGTCCAGGCCAAGATCGACGCTCTCAAGGCGAAGGCGGGCGACGTGCAGAAGCAGTTCGCCGACTTGACTGTCGACACGTTCGGTCAGATCAACGCCTTGGGAGACCTACTGCGCTCGTTGGCCGACAAGTCGACCGGCGAGGCCAAGCAACGACTCGAGGCCGAGTACAAGAACTTGCAGACCAATGTCAAGGGATTGGAGGCCGAGCTGAGGAAGAAGCACGACGCGCAGGCTAGCCAGTAGAGCTGCATGATTATTTTCAAACAAAACTGGATTTTCATTATAATTTTTGGTTGTTAAACTGAACAGTATTTTTTTTAATGAAGTTTTAAGTTTTAAAAATATATTATGTTTATTTAATTTCTGATTTAACAAAATTTAGTAGTTTTTATAATTTTTGATATATATTAAATTTACTTCATACCATGTTAAAATGAATTTATAATTATATTTTTGTGTTAATTATAAAAACATTTAGTGCAGATCATTTGTGATTTTATACTAAATATTTAAAAACCTATATTCTAGTCATTGCATTATTAACAGTTTAAATTAACATTGTTTTTATATAAAATATGTGTAAACATGTTACTAAATATTAATACTAACTAAATACTTTATGTTGGTTAAATAAAATATTAATATTTGTTTAAATAATAAATGAAAGAAAATAATATAATTTATAAATTTAATTTTGTAATATAAACTTAGTGATTTTTGGTATAATTTATAGTATATAGTACAATGTAAACTTATTCTTTTTAAAAATATATCCTAGATAATATAGTGGTTTAAAAATATGCTATAAATTAAAACATATATTTTAATTTATGATGTTATAAAAATCTAGGTGTAATTATAAATTTATTACAAATAAAATATTACAATATATTGTAATAAAGACTCACCCATGCGCAATTAATCACAATGCAATTTTTTGACAAATAACTAATGTGGCACTCTTTATATCATGTTTATTATTAGGAATCTATTGAACGCGTATGAATTGTTTATGAATATCTCTAAATATCTGATATTATATTAGAATTTTCTCAACCCTTATATAAACTAAATTAAATAGTACAAATATACTATCTTAATTTTGCACAATACTAATAATTAGATTGGTGAAAATTCAAATATTTATGTCAACGTAAAGCACAATTATACTTAAAATAGTTTCTTAAGTACATGGTTTTTTGTCGCGCGCTACTTTCAATCCATTCAAAACAATCCTAATACTAGTAATTATATATATTTAAGAAAAAGCATAATAAAACTAATGATTATAATTTTACAATATAAACTTTTAATTAATTCAATATAACTTGTAAAAATATTAATATTTTATTAAATTATTTGATTATAATTTATATTTACAATTAAATATTAAATAACTTTACGTTTTGTAATTACAATAAACATTCAAACATTCAAATTAAAAAATTGCTGAATATATTTTTAAAAACTGTACAAAAATAAACTATTTTTTTAATAAAGATGCAATCTGTTACATTATTAATCAATTAAAATTGACATAATAAAACAATATAAACGTGGCACTATAGTTACAACGCGTAAAGAAATCTAAGTGTATAAGTCTGACATGGACAAGTCATCTTTTGAGGATGACTTTTTAGTAAACTAGTGTTGGATAAACTAAATATGACTAAAAAATAAAAATTTGAAAAGTATATAGACGAGTTTTCATAAAAAATTGTACCACGAGG
>JAQIXC010000714.1:0-21106 GCA_034697605.1 Metabelba pulverosa | reverse complement strand
GGAACAGGACGACACCGATAGCTTTTAGGAATGGATAGATGTTATCGTAATTAGTAAGCGTTGAAAGTATTTATTAAAAACTGTGTTAATTGTATTTTTCAATTATCCAGATCCATTTTTAGCAAATATTTAATCGTCGGCATTGTTTACGTCATTGTAAATACTATATAATTGTGCGCTGCTTAATTTCGCGCTTGCTGTTCTATAAATACTATTCAGATAATTACTACATTATTTATAATTTAAACACGATTATTAAATGTATTACTGCATATTTAAACATGATAAAATAACATCAATGATAAAAAAAGCGTTTAAGATTTGCTTGATAAAAATTTTTAAATAAAATAACTTAATAATTTTATACTAATTAATATACGACAGAAAAAACTAAAAATTAATATTTAAAACTAAAAACTTTAAACAATCAAGAACAATTTAAAATCAAACAAAAATTGTAACTTGTCGAAATAGCAACAAGATACTAATTCGTAGAGCAGCAAGGTGAAAAGCAAACGAATGGCCGAAGACATGGACGAGAATCAGGAAGAGATGTTCGCAGACACGGCGCCGGCAGAGGGCGGCCAACCTCATTCGTCGACCGCGTCCCGGCGCGGCAGGTGGGGCGCGCCAATACCAAGGTCGGGAATCGCGGTTGTACCGCCCTGGGCTTCGCGGCACCTGGACGAAAGCCAATCGTCCAGTCCTCCTGTACCGCGGCAAGGGGTGGGCGCGCGTTGGGACGGGAGCTCCTGGCACGAGGTCGACGTGCACTCGCCGGCGCAGGCATCGCAGGCCGAGCAGGATCAGGTGGCGCGCGAATTGTTCAAGATGAAAGCCGAGTTGGACGCGGAGACCGGCGCCGCTCACCGGCGCCGAGCTCTATGGCCGCCTGCTCAGCCGCTTCCGACCAGTAGTCAGACGCGAAGCGCGCCGGCTGTGCGACGAGCGCCGGCGGCACCGAGAGATCACTCCAGTTGTGTGCCAACAACTCGACCGAATTGGACGGGTAGTGAGCGTTTACGTATGAATCGTGCGCCGGGAGGGCAGTCGGCGATGGTGTTCCGCGACAGTGAGATGTCGGACGAGGACTATGATCAGGAAGCGCCGGGAGGCCAGGCATCTTATGCGCCACCGTCTAGTGCAAGGACATCGCGCTTTCACGACGACTGTGTGCCGTCGACTCGTCCGGACTGGTCGGGTAGCCGTCAAATGGGTCTAAAGCGTATGCCCGGCCGGCAGTCAGCGCTGGTGTTCCGCGACAGTGAGATGCCGGCCGCGGACTATGATGAAGAAGCGCCGACAGGTCAGGCATCTTATGCGCCACCGTCTAGTGCAAGGACATCGCGCTTTCACGACGACTGTGTACCGTCGACTCGTCCGGACTGGCCGGGTAGCCGTCAAATGGGTCTGAAACGAATGCCCGGCCGCCAGTCAGCGCTGGTGTTCCGCGACTTTGAAGAGTTGCCGAAATCGAAACCGTTTTCCCGAAAGCCTTCACCGAATTAATGCCTATTTTTGCGATTTTATTCTTGTTATTAAATACAAGTTTGAACATGCTTCTAAATATTGATGTTTTATCATGAATATTTGATCTTGTTAACTTATAAATTTATATCTATCATATACTTATTGTTAGTTATGCATTGGATTTACTAAATAGATTAATTATTTAAACATGCTAAAAATTTTGATTCTAGCAAATTGATTATGTTATTTTATAAATAGAATCTAGTTTAAAATATAACTTTGAATAGATAACTGGCAAATTTTTACTTTGTAAATATAAAAACAAACAAATATTTGTATAAATTGCAAAAATTTTGAATTCAAAAAAAATTTTACAATGTAAATCAAATTGAACAAGTTAGTTTTAACGGTAAAAATTTTGAAACCAACCAATTTAAACAAAAATTCATCAAGATAATTGTTGAAAAAGCAAAAAAGTTAGCATTTAAGAAAGCTATTTTCAAGACAAACCTCATTCCCAAAAGTTAACTAGATCAGATCTATCGAATTACTAGCAAGAACAAACGCGAAGACAAAGACAGAAGCCATGAGCGACAGACAGAACAGACTCAACCGATCGGCGCCGGGCCAGAGATCGCCCGGCCAGGGTAGGCCGGCGCGGCCGTTCGGCCAACCGGCCACGACAGAGGAGTCTACGCACCCGGCGATGAGTTCGCCGCTATCGGCGCCGCCGCGGCGGCTACCGACGGCCACAACCGGATCGCGGCAGACCAGGTACGTAACCACTCCGCCGGAGAGCAGCCATTCCTCGGCTGGCAGTTCACAGGCCAGTCCTCCCGGCGCTTACACCGGTGCGATACCGAAGCGGCGCTCATACACGGGTCAGCAGTCGCCGCCGGCGAGCAGCTATTCCTCATCTCCCATTCCCCGTGGTATTCTCCGGACCTCTCCCAGCGCTCATACCAGTGCGATACCGCGAGTATACACGGGTCAGCAGTCCCCGCCCGGGCAGTCGCCGTCTTCCAGCGCCGGCACGAGACCGAAGCGGGTGTACTCGCATCGACCGCCGCCGCTCAACCCGGTGTCCTTCGACCGGGGCACGAGTATCCCGCCCGAGCCACTTCGGTCGGGCAGCGGGGCCTCGCTTTGGTCACCGACATCGCCAGTGGACCGCTCGGCGCAGCAGCTGCTGTTCGGCCGCACAATGGGCCGGCTTTCGCTTCGGACTCCGGAGGCCGGCTCCGGCCGGCTTTCGCCCCCATTCGAGCGCATGGAGCGGGAACTGATGGCCGAGCACGCCGACGAAATCGACCGAAGACAGACCACCGGCGAAGTGCGTCCATTCGAAGCTCGAGCGTCCGGCCGGCAGCGCAGCGCCATCGACGCCGAACAGATGCGGGAACAGAGGGCCCGGGACGAGGACCAGCGCAAAGCGTTCGGGTTTCCCGGCCGACCGTTCGTGTCTTCGCCGACATCGCCCGGGAATCTCGTGCCGGCCTATAACTTGGATCCGCTCGCGCCGCAGAAGTCGCCGCTCGAGCCGAGCGCAGAGCACAGTCTCTGGCATTCGAGGAGGGAGCCCGGGGCTGGCCGCTTCACCGACCGCCAGGCGCGCGCCCGCGCCGAAAGCCAGCGCCGCCTCCGCGACGACTCTCCCTCTCCCGACCTGCATCGGCCCTATTTGCCCGAACAGCGCGGCCTCGCCCAGAACCAAATGCCGAGACTGGCCGAGCACAAGGTCCACTTTCAAGACGAGAGCGACGACGAGCCCGAGGAGGTCGACGAGGCCGACGAGGACTAGACCGAAGACATGCAGAGGAATGGTCTTCGAGTATTCATCAAATGAATGACTATTTTTTGCATTAAATGTTTAGTCATTCAGAAATTGTGTTATTATTTTAGCAAGTCTTTGTTTTTGTTTACTAATTTAATTCAGATAAGCCATACAAATGCAATTTTACCACTTTCTAATTTAGTTCATAGTAATATAATCAAAATTATATTTAAATAATTTAATAATAAAATAATTTAAGCATGTTTGTTATAGAAATAGTTAAATAAATATTTAATGTTTGCTATACATTATTTAAAGCAAAATTTATAATGTAATACTTTCAAATTAACCGAGATAACTAAGTAATTAAACCAGATATATTCAATAAAATAATTTCATAAAATATAAGCACGTTTAATACAGAAATAGATTAATGAGCATGATAAAAACGAGACCGCAGTTAATGACAAACGCGAGAAACTCGGCGTTAGTGAACGGAAACAAATCGAAGCAATAGATGCCGACAACCGGACCGCTCACGCGCTCGACGGTCGCCACGACTTTGCACTTCACGCGCAGCGGCAACGCGTGACGCGCGACCACTGAATACAGCGATTGCCGACAGTTATGCGCTTTCGATGATATTAAAGATAGAAATGCGTTGAAAAAAGCAAGGTGAATTAGTACGAACAGTGTGATTATTCCACTAAGTAATCGAAACATGCTATTTGTTTGGTTGAATGAGACGATTAGCATCAAGTCGATGATTGGCACCATCAAATAGTAATATATGAACATGAACATTTTCAACCAGCTGTTTATATCTGCTGTTAGCTTGCAACAATTATTATGGTCGCGTAGTTTGCTTACCAAGATTCGCGGTGCTACTAGAGTGTGAGTAGGATTTTATATATTGATTTAATTTATCATGCATAAATTAAGTTTTAAATGTAAACATGCAAATCATAGACTATTTGCATTAATTTTGTGCAATTTTATAATATTAAACCTACATGGTAAATTTATTAGTATTATTGCAAAAATTAACATATAAAATATGTAAATATTGTATAACTTTACATGATAATAAATATGTTATATTATTTATTGCTTATGATTAGAAATAATTGATTACCTAATAATCATGCTAAATTTTAAAAATGCAATACTTACGTAATACTAAATTTAAATGGCGAAATATTTGCTTGAACCTCAATCGAAGATAGACCGACAGAAGTAGCATGAAGTAAATTGCGGTGCAACCGATTTGCATCGCGTGCAACGTGGCAATATACGTGGTAAAAGCCCAATAGATTAAAAGTGCCATGGAATAATTAAAACGCTCATCTTGATAAATTAAATACACTAAATATGCATAGCAAACAAACACGTAATATTTATAAATTAACAATGTATTAATTAAGCATCTAACGCTAATCATGGCGATTTTAATAAATTTTCGCTTATACACACTGATCAATTGAATTTGCTTTACATGCTGAAATTCATATAGCATAAATAACAACTGAAAATTCATATTGCTCTCCAAGTGCAGCATGTATAAATCTAAACAAATAGGAAATTATATTAATTAATAAATGCAAGTTTTAAATGAATCTGTTTAAATTTCTAGAAATTTTACTTGCTTATAGCGCCCATGGCAAAAAATATTAATGCTTGCTAATAAAGAGATGAGATGATTGTGATCAGAAATGCAAAAGAGATTAACAAGTAGCTTTTCCACCCACGGAGTTTTAAACCAAAAGAGCGCTTGAAATCGAATAAATTGCACCCAGAATAATAAGTTATACAAATATGCATACAACATTTGTCTAGTTGACGCTTTTATGCCATGCACATAATCATTTAGTGAACAAAATGACATAATATTCGTATCCTGTACAAATTTCTCAAATGGCTTGATAACATTTTGATTACTTATGATTTGTCTCTGGCTAATTTTATTTCGCTTGAAACGCTTCATGTTATTAAATTTGTGTTTGAATTCTACTAATTTAGCATTTAACAATTTTATTTTAGTTTAAAGTAGATATATTTATTTTTAAGTTTTAGCAATGTTCATTAATTTGGTTAATGAATTTATTGTAACGTTTAATTATTGGGTTTATATAAAACAATTCCATCAATAAAATATAAATGATGGAAACAAATATTGCATATGAGTTTTAAATATATTGCCAAATTAATGATTAATATAGCTAGATAAGAATAAGTTTAAATCGATAATAGTAAAGAAGCAGTGTAAACTGTCGTAATTAGTATTAAAATGCTATTGTTATTTCTTTACTTTAACATTAATTAAAATGTGTGGCAAAGAGAGGGCGAGGAGAGGGAGGTATAGACCGAAGACATGGAATAGATAGCTGTCTTCAAGTGTTTGTCGACTATTTATGTATTAAAAGTTTATACATTTCTAAATTATTTACTTAATTTAGCAGGTTTTTATTCTTAGTAATAATTTAATTTCGATAAGCATTACAAATTTAACTCTGATTAATGAACTTGATAAATATTGCGTTAAAGTATTTAAAGCCTAGTTTCATAATTCACTTTAGCATGCACTTATGTCCGGATGAAATTTTCAAAGTAAAAATTAAATAAAGTTGAAATAGTTTTTAGTTTTTATTTTTTTAAATAAAAGTAATAGATTTATTTTTTAGTAATCTAATGACAATTCTTTAACTTGCTCATAATGTAATTTAGAAAAGTTTATATTTGTAAAAATTTAAGCATGTTTGGTAAACCGATTAATTATAACAGATTAATTAATACCTACAGTAGTGTTTGCTATACATTATTTTAAATAAAAATTTTAAAGCAAAACAATTCACTGTTAAACGAATCAAATAACATTTTAGCTAGTTATAATTTTACTCAGATAATTGCACATACACAAGTACAGGTAATTAATACAACTTGAGCATGTTTAGTAGAGAAACAGATTAATGAGTAGAATAAATACGAGAACGCAGTTGATGGCGAAGTCTAGAAACTCTCGGTTAGTGAACGGAAACAAATCGAAGCAATAGATGCCGACGACCGGACCGTTCAGACGCTCGACGGTCGCCACGACTTTGCACTTCACGCGCAGCGGCAACGCCTGACTCGCGACCACTGAGTACAGCGATTGCCGGCAGTTATGCGCTTTCGTCGATATCGATGACAAAAGTGCGTTGAAAATAGCAAGGTGAATTAGTACGCTAATTGCGATTATTCTGCCAAGTAATTTGAACTGGGCACTTGTTTGGTTGAATGAGACGATTAGCATTAAGTCGATGATTACCACCATCAAATAGTAATATATGAACATGAGATTTTTCAACCAGCTGTTTACATCGGCGGTTAGCTTGCAGCAATTATTGTGGTCGCGTAGTTTGTTTACCATGATTCGCGGTGCGACTAGAATATAGGTACATCATATACATTTGTTTATTTTAATATGCGTAAATTAAGTTTTTAAATATAATCATATACAATTTGCACAAATTTTGTACAATTTTAAAATTAGTAGAATTATAGCAAGAATTATCATTGTGTTCAGGATTGTTTTGTTATATTACTAACAGTATTTATCAATTACTTATCATAAATTATACTGTAATAAATATTGTTTAACACATGCAGAATAATCATGCTAAATTTAAAAATAAAATACGCACGTAACATTAAATTTAAATGTCGAAATATTTGCTTAAACCTAAATCGAAGATAGACCGACAAAAGTAGCATGAAGTAAATTGCGGTGCATCCGATTTGCAGCGCGTGCAATGTGGAAATATGCGAGATTAGAAGCCAGAACATTACAAGTGCCATGGAATAATTAAAACGCTCGTCTTGATAATTTAAATACACTAAATATACATAACAAACCAAAGTGATATATTTATAAATTGATAATGTATAAATTAAACATTTGACGCTAATCCGGGCAATTTTTAGGAATTTTCGCTTGTACACATTGATTAATTGAATTTGATGAACATGCTGAAATTCATGTAGTAAAAATATTAGAATAAATTTCATGTTGCTCTCCAAGTACAACATGTATAAATCTATACAAGAAGAAAATTATAATAAATTTATGTTTTAAATTAATTTGTTGAAATTGTTAAAAATTATTTAATAATTGCACTTGCTTATTGCGCCAACTGCAAAAGATATCAAGCTTCCTAATAAAGAGATTAGGTGACTGTGGTCAGTGGTGAAAAAGAGATTAACAAGTAGCTTTTCCACCAAGGACGTTTTGAACCAGAAGAGCGCTTGAAATCGAATAAACTGTACCCAGAACAATAAGTTATACATATATGCATATAACATTCGTCTAGTTGGTGATTTTATGCCACACACATAATCATTTATTAAATAGGTTGACATTATATTTGTATTCTGTACAAATTTCTCAAATGATTCAATAACATTTTGATTATCTATAATTTGTATATTGGTAATTTTATTTTGCTTAAAACACTTCATGTTTTTAAATTTAAGTTTAAATTTAACAAATATATAACGTATCATATTTTGATTTAGTTTGAATTATTGTATGCAGAGTATTTATATTTATCAAATATTAGCAATGTACATTATTATGATTAATGAATTTAATTCAAAGTTTAATTATAGTGTTTATCAAAAACAAATAAATTATTAATGATAGAAAACAAATATTGCATTTTAGTTTTTAAATTATTGTTAAATTAATGATTAATATAGTTATCTTACAGTAAATTAAGTTTGAATCAATAATTCTAAATAGGCAGTGTAAACTAAATAAGAAATTAGAATATTACTATTATTACTATTATTACTTTACTTTACCATTAATTACTTTGCTATTCCATGTTTTTATAATATTGTATATTTAATGATTTATGTTTTTATGTTTGTTAGTCTGGACATGATAATTTTTACAAAATAGAGCATATATATATTTTTAAATGTTCCTAAATAACTTTAAACTAATCAATTTGTTTAGCATTCTGGCTAATTAATCTGTTTAATTTTCTAAAAACATACTTTAGGCAAATTGACAAATTTATTAAATATAAAATACTGCAGTTAATAATAAACAAATTAAATAAATAGTTAAATAAAAATTTTCAACTTATATCTGAATAATTAAAATAATAAATGCACATTTAAATTTATAATAATAAAGTTACAAATATGATTGTTGTATAATATTAAAAAATTAAAAACAATTATTTTTATTAACTATTAATTACTGATAAACATAATAAATATTAATAAATAACATATTTATAAAAACTTAATATCAAAAACAGTATCAAAAAATTATTTTAAAAATAACTTATCATGTTACACTCAATAATATTGTAATATTAAGTAACTTTATGTAATACATAAAAAAAATAATATTAAGTAAAACGCATAAACATAAAAAACAGATTTGTATTTACATATTATTAACAAAAATGGCTATAATTTGCAAAACAATTACATTACTATTGATAGCATTCGTCGCAATCATATCGACGGTCACATCGACACCAGTCGAAGACAATGCGAGCGCTCGGCCGACGTATCACGTGCTGCACACATGGGAGCACCTGTACGACTGCCACCGACTTAACGGGTCGTGCGAGCAGTGCACGCGCAACATGAACTGCTACTACTGCGCGGCGGACAAGTCGTGTCAGCTCAAGACGTACGAGTGGTACGGGCGCTGCGACTACCTGCGGCACACGTACTGGCGCTGGTGTGCGCTAAATGTGGAGTTCGCGTTCTTCGGCTTCGCCGCGTCCGTTATGCTGGCCATTGCGTTCGTGTTCGCGCTCTCGTCGTGCCTGTGCTATCGGCTCAAGGAGGCCCGACATCGCCGGTTGGTGTGCCAGCAGTCGCGCGACGACCAGTTGGCCGCTAAAGAGCGCCGGCGCGCCAAGAGAGAGGAAAAGCGCCAACAGGTCCTCGATAAGCATGATCTTAATTTGGGCATAAGTAACAAGGTTTCCTATGTTCGCTTTGAGTAACATGTTTTTTAAGTAATGATTATTTATTAATTTATAATAATCTCATTAAACTTTATCTTGTTACTTTAAATATTAATAATTATTGTTTTTCTTAAATATTGTATGTTTTTAATTATTAATTAAATTGTGACTTGATTATATAAGTAAAAATAATAATATTAGTTTTGTAATAAATTATTAACTATAAACTAACAATAAACTATTTACAGTAATTACTGTGTAATAATTCATCAATTAATTTTTAAACTAGTTTAAGCAATAGTAATTTTATTTTTTAATAAAATTAAGTGTTTAATGATAAAATTTTGAAGTAATTTAATTTTAAACAATAATTTTGTAATTGAAGCAATTATGAAATTATTTAATTTTTTAAAAATTAATAACAAAAATATTATTCTGATATTTATTTTAAAATTATATAATGATAAAATAAACTGAAAAACAACTAAACCTATTTTTCTAAATAGTAGTACAAGTCACGCAAAATAATTATAATAACTTATACAGCATACAATATCTTATATTGTATTAATAATAAAAAATATACTTGCAACAAAAAAAAAATAAAATAAAAATCAAAGTATTGCATGAAACAACAATTACAATCATTGCCTTTCATGATAAAAATTATGTGAATTAAATTTATATCTGTCGATTAAGTATTTTTAGACTGCACAATTCGCAAACTTGAAATACAACTCAAAAATCGTACACAATTTTCGATTTTTGTTGAGTTGTTTTTGCACAGTTTAAAGCTGATATTAAGTTACACTGTTATTTAAAGAGATGGCAAAATTTGCTAAAGGTATAAAATCAAGCGTAATACGGAAATGAAAAGTTCAGTCCAGTTTTACTTATACCTGATAAAATTTAGATCAATAGTACAAAGTTTGAAACAGAAAACAGTTCTAACTTTCAACGCATTATCATGCATATTTAAAATTTAATATTATTAATACTTTATAAAAATATTTTTCGTGTTTGAGGTTTATTTTAAGTGTAAGAAGTTTGATTTTTAAAAATGTTTTATCAAAAAGTTACTCAGTTGTGTGCAGTGTTTGTCGTAGTAATTGTACAGTGTACTTTGTGCCAAAACGCGAGCCAATGGTCGGGCAATCCATTCAATGAGCGCTCGTTTATTGTCTATCGGCCGCAGACGCAGGTCGTGGAGAACAAAGGCCAGGAGAAGGCCGGCCTCTGCCCGATCACGCGCTCGGCGCCCGGGTTTAAGGAATTTAAACAAGTACAATTTTAAATATATTATTTTATATAAAAATTATGCTTTATAGTTAGTAGATTATTAATTGTTTTAATATAACTAAAATAGGCATTGTTTATTTTGCTACGGTTAAAAATAAGTTACTCATTAATAATGAGTTATTATACTATAGTTATTGGTCAAGGTACTATTTAATAATGTACAAGTTTTATTATATCATAATTAAATTACAGTAACGCAAATTTTCACCTAAATAAGCAATTCGTAAAAATATGCAAATTAATTTTACATGTGCTAAATTTTACTGCTTTAAATTGCATAAATAAAATACTGTATAAAGAATTATATAGTAAAAAATTTTTAGTGCCAGATTCTTTCGCGTAAGTTATGAAAATATTTGTCAGGGTAATAAATTATAAATTCAACTAATCATGTAAAAGAATTAATCTTGTTTTATATCGATAGTACGAAGGGTTGTGGTTCAAGCGATGGCGTAGTCGCGTGCGACCGGACGAACCGTTTTACAAGTGCTCGTACATTCACTACGTGTACGAAGGAAATGGCAATATATTTATACTGGATAATTTGCAGAACAATGTGTAAATTTACAACAAGAATAAATATGTAAATAAATAAACATGATAAAACTACACATATTTATAATAATTACAGAACGGATGAGTGGAAGCGCCAAAACGCCACTTCCATACTATTCGCGTCGACTCCGGCCTCGTGGACGAGCACATTGCAAAGTACACAGTATAAAATCAGAACTAGCTTGCATAACTACTTTACAAAAAAATTACCCTGTATAATTTAATAGGCGGCGCGAAATTCGACACGCACCTGCTCTACTTCGACGGCCAACTGGGCATCGCGCTCCTGTACAGCTGCTCCAATACGAAGAGCGGGCATAGCGGTCAGTGCAGTTATTAGCATGTAAATTATATTTTAATTATTAGCATGTAACTAATTGAAATTACGCAATGGCGAAGGAATCGGGAACATCTACACGCGGGCGCCGAACACACCGCTGACCCGAACGATGCTCAACCACTTGCACGACATCTACTTCCAGAACGGCATCTACGATGTGCTGCCGCTGCACGAGGTGCCGCACGCCAACTGCGCCCAACGCGCCGGCAGCGACCAACTGCGCGCCAGCAGCCAGCTCCGACGCGTCAATGACCTGGGTCATAAGAATATTTACAACGATTAAATTTTGCTCATTCTTGATGGCTATTTCTTATTATTGCACCAATTGCAACTTGCTATTTTAATGCCGAAGCATACTTGTTGTTTGTGCTTATAATTCCTTATGAAATAATATTTTGTTTTGAACCTCTAAATGCTGTAAGTTGTTTAAACAAACATGTTTGTATTTCGAAATTAACAAAACTAATTTAAAAGGCGGTATTTGTTACATATCATTATAGTTTATTATTTTAAATTATACCACGCAATTTGTAAGTACTGTTCGTATAATATGTTTACTCTAACTGTATCTTGTTTAACAGTTTTGCAAATGTTTGCACTAATAAGTTGTTTAAATAATTTTTCTGCACAGTTACAAATTTTCTAAGTACCTCATTATAATTAATTTAGTTAGTTAAGTAAGCTATCAATGTTAAAATTGCTTGATTTAATTTGCAAATAGCATTTCAACAATATACAGTAAAATATAGCAATTGCAGTTTTCTTTATAAAATATTTTATTATATAATTTATTGATTTTATTAAACATAATATTATAAAGATTTTAATTTAAATTATTTTATTATGTTTAATTTATTACATCAATAATATTACTGCAACTATCAATATGATAAAATTAATACATCTTATTAATTAAATTATGTAATTTTGAAAATATTAATTCTGCAATATACGATATAATATTAAGCAAGTAACCAATTAATAGTAGAATAAATGCGTTTTTAAACATTCCCGATAAATTAATATTTGTACCAAGTACGAATTCATCGTTTGGAAAATTAGTCTCTTGTTTTACATCGGATTTAGCCCAGAATTTGCCAATAATACTCTTGACAACACTCAGGTGCATGTCGTGACCCGTTTCCAGGCAATGCAATAATCTATGCAATAATGGTTGAAAAAAATAATTTTAAATAAACATGTTAAAATATTAAAACAATATCGTTTCTTATATAAAATAAATTTTCAAAAAATGTTATAATTTGCAAATTATTTTTTAGATTGTGTTATATAATAAAAATATGTTAATACATAATAAATTATAAACTACTATAAACATAGCATGTTTAAAAATTCACCCAACTCAGTAGCCAACAGATTCGCGAATTGTGGGCTATCGGTGCGAAACGCAAAACCCGAATACCGCTGATAGTACTTGTGCTCCGATGCGATAATTCGCAAACTCGGCAGAAAATTTAGAATTTGCTGCTTAATATTTGAATTGACTAGCAAGACTAATTTACCGCCTAATATATTGGCCATCAATTTACTATAACCCGGTCTATCCATAAAATCAAACATGTACTTTCTTTCATTGGAAATGTTTGGATAGAAGGAGTTTCGCCAAATGTTATCCATAACTAATAACCGCTTATTGTCTAAAACGTCAATCAGTGTCCGTACGAGCGGTGCAAACGAGTGCCGCGAAAACGACTCCAATATTACGGTTAAGAAGAACTTCACTACTATTGCCGAACAGAGTATCCAAACCGCTATCGATAATAACTGTACACATTTGTATGATTTGCATTGTTTAAATGTACTTGCTGATTGCATCAGTAGTGTTCGGCTTATTAAAATGAACGTGTTAGACAATGGAAATAGTTTCTTGCTCATTTTATTCCAAAGCAGAGCATTGATGCATGATAGAAACAGTAAAATTGTCCAACACTTAAAATTAATATAAGCATATTTATTTTAATTTATCAATGATTTATTTAAGGTTTATTATAGGAATATTTATTATGAAAAATAACCTACTTTGATATCAAACAGTTTTAATGTTGCAAAATACGATTCATCTTTTATTAGTATCATGGTAGTGACGATTTCTATCATGTAATTCTGCGAAACTGCAATTTCGATTGTATTCATTGATATGTATTTGAAATCAATCGGCACTTCAATGAGCGTTAGACAGGAATTCGTGTCATTCGCGTCGATACAGTTGTTCTGTAAGCAATATATTAATTAAATTATTAAGCTTATTATGCCTATTAAAATAATGCACCTTGTAACTAAAAATTAAATTGACATGATAGTTTAATTTACAAGTGATATATTTGCTAATGTAATCCACATAACCATAGAGAATTGTCTTAATGAATAAAATCAATCATGTTAATTATTTTACTTATAAATACATGTTAAATTATGATATTTATAATATAATTAGTAATAAATACAAAGTAATGTATTGCAAACACTCCATTTGAAGTAACATTCTTGCTTGCGCAAATTTCGTTGCTGTATGTTGTAGTATTTTGATATTTAAACAAAAATAGTTGTGTTACAGATTTGAATGCATCCATTTATAATGAAATTATATCTTGTTAATTATTTTAATTTAATTAATTGTTGTTAATTGAGCAGGCTGTTTTAATAACTAGTAAAGCAAACTGCATTAGTATAATTAAAACTGATTTTATTATTTAAAACAAAATATTATTTGCTATGGCTGATTTTAAACATGCAGATAAACATAATAATTTTCATCATTAGTAATTTACACACATTCTACAAATAAATTAATTATTTTATTTTAAAATGACATGCTATTTGTATACATGCTAATTTATATTATTGTTCTACTAAAATGTTTACTAAATATAAATAAATTTTTTATGATACTAATTTGGCTAAAATAAAATTTTATTGATCTGAGATTTTTGTTTGTTACTACATGCTAATTTATATACTGTATAATTTATTATACATTACATTTTTAAAATGTTGTTGCCTTGTACTATTATTTAGATTTATTAATTTAATTAAATATATTACTTTAATGCATATAAAATATATCTAAACACACAAAAGTTATAAATTTATTATTTACATTAATTTTATTAATTTATTATGTTGACTATTTTATTACAACAATATTATTTATAATCAATTCATATTAATACTGCATAATTAATTAAATTTATATAAGCTATATAATTTTACAAACATTACTTCAGAAATATACGATGTAATAATAACTATGTAACCAATTACTAATAGAATAAATGCATTTTTAAACATTTCCGACAGGTTGATATTTGTGCCAAGTACAAATTCGTTGTTTGAAAAATTAACCTGTTGCTTTCCATTGGAAGATTGCCAAAATTTGGTGACAATTCTCCGCACAAGCATTAAGTGCATGTGGTGACCCGTTTCCAAGCAATGCAATAATCTGATTAAAAATATCATTAATTAGCATGCTGAAATATTTAAACAGTAAATAATCTATTATATAACAAGTTAAAATTTTATAAATTCTATTATAAATTATTAATATATTTAATAAACCAATCTTTTTCATTATATTATGCAACTAAACAATTAAAAGTGCTATCAATAAATTTATAATGCTTATATTTTTTCTAATTCACCCATTTCAATGGCCTACTAAATTCACCCAGTAATTAAATATTTAAATAAGTCATATGATTCAATACTTAAATGTTACATTGTTCTATTTTAGAAACTCATTATCTAAATTAAACAATACAGTTTGACAATAAAAATTATTATAAATATAGCATGTTTAAAAAATCACCCAACTCAGTAGCCAACAAATTCGCCGAATGTGGGCTATCGGTGCGAAACGCAAAACCCGAATAGCGCTGATAGTACTTGTGCTCCGATGCGACAATTCGCGGACTCAGTACGAGATCTTGAAATTGCCGCTTGATATCCGTGTCGACTAACAAGACTAATTCGCCATTCAAAAATAGCGCCAGCATTTGAGCAAATTGCGAGGTATTCATATAATCACACATGTATATTCTATCGGCGGACACGTTCGGATAAAACGCGTTTCGCCAAAGGTTTCCGATAACTAATAACCGCTTATTGTCTAAAACGTCGGCCAATGTCCGTACGAGCGGTGCGAACGAGTGCCGCGAAAACGACTCCAATATTACGGTTAAGAAGAACTTCACGACTATTGCCGAACAGAGTATCCAAACCATAATCGATAATAACTGTACACTTCTGTATTGTTTACACTGCTTAAATGTACTTGCGGATTGCATCAGTAGCGTTCGACTAATTATGACAAATGTGCTAAGCACTGGAAATAGTTTCTTGTTCATTTTATTCCATAGTAAGACATGGACGAATAGTAGAGACAGTAAAATTAGCCAGCACTTTAAGTTTAATGTTAAAAAGTTTTACTTTAAAATTATTATGATAGTTTTAAAATCATTTACCTTTTTATCAACGAGTTTGACGGTTGCAAAATACGATTCATCCTTGATTAGCACCAGGGTAGAGACAATTTCTAGCATGTAGTTCTGCGAAACGGGTACTTCCATCGCATTTATTGACATGTATTTCGAAACAATCGGCACTTCAATGAGCGTTAGACAGGAATTCGTGTCATTCGCGTCGATACAGTTGTTCTATAAATATCGGAATAATTTTTTTGAATTAAATTATCATGATTAGTTTCAACTATAACTTTACCTCGTAACTGAAAATTAGATTCACACGATAATGCAATTTGCAAAAAATAAGTTTGCTAATGTAATCAACCATACCATAGATTGGTGTCTATATAATATAGATAAAATTAGCAATGTTAGTATTTTATTAATATTAAAACATGTTTAAAATTTTAAATACAAAGTGTTGTATAGTAAAAACTCCGTTTAAAGTGAAATTTTTGCTGGCACAAATTGCCTGGCTGTAAAAACTGTCATCTTGTTTAATTATAAACATTTGAAACACTTTTGCAAATAAATCCATTTGAGTTTGTTTTATGATTGTTTTAAATATTTATTATTGCTAATTATTAAAATAGAATTTGGTTTTCTTTTATTACTTTTAAGAGAATGTGTGTAACAAGTTGTAAATTACACAATATATTTTGTACTTTAACATATAACTATTATAACTTCACTAATGATTTAAAAGTGACTTTTATATGTGTATTTTTTAATTACGAAATATGCAAGTTTATATTTTCCTTATTAAAATATAATGCTAATACAAATAGATTGTTAGTATTATATTAATAAATAAATTAAATTGCTTATGTATAGAATTAAAATAAACATAAAAATAAAGAGTACATTTTTTTATTAAATTCAATTAATATTGATTTATTGTACTTATTTTTGTATAACTATTTATAACTATATCAATTTCAATTATTAAAATAATAAAATACATATTTCTACAAATATACTTGCTAATCATTTTTATTATATATTCTTTGTTTTTAATTTATAAGTAAAACATTCAAATCAAAATTAATTATATGTATACATAGATTCTATTTTTGTTTATAAACTGTGACCAAACTTTATTTACACATTGCTGATTGTAATGTAAAATTGCATAGTATTAAATAGGTACAAAAGTGATTATTGATAATTATCATACAGAAGTATTAAGGTTTACTAATACTAATTTATATATAATTAATTATACATAATATTTTTAAAAATGTTCTTACCTTATTAATAATACTTATTAATCAACTTATTAAGTTATTATATTATTTAGATTTCTCAATCTAATTAAATATATTACTATTATTTATAGAAAAATATATCTATATAAAAGTAATAACATTATTTTCACATTTATATGATTAACTTATAATGTTGTCATTATTATCACGACAATATTATTTATAATCGATTTATATTAATACTGTACAATTAATTAATTTATTTAAATATATAATTTTACAAACATTACTTCAGAAATACACAATATAATAATCACCATGTAACCAATTACTAGCAGAATAAATGCTATGTCCAAAACTTATTCGACGGGCGCCGGAACTCCTGGGTTTATCGCACCCGAAGTGAACTCGAAGTGCCGATACGACATGAAAGCTGAGGTCTATAGTATGGGAATGATTGCACAGCATTTGTTTTACACTAACAAGTAAGTTTTATAAATTTACTTTAAAACTTTTAAATATACATAATATGCTCATTTTTAATAATTAATTTACTATAATTAATTACCTTAATTATGGTTGTGTACCTTAATTAATATACAATAATTAATTAAGTTAAGATAAGTTATTGATAAAAAGTACCATGTAATATTATTTAATGTACTTTAATGTACTAAAACGTAATTTTTAATTCAATAATTTATGTAAAGTATAATAGATTTGTTGTACTACTTTATGTTACTTAATTTACTAATATACCGGTAGATTAAATACGCGATTTTAATATATCGCTCTATTTATTCGCTCTAGCTCTATCTTTCTATAATGTTTATCTGAGTAAAATTTTAAGATTTATACTGTTAAAGATTATATTTTAAAAATACTCAACTTATACTAAGTATATTATTATCAAATGTTATGTTATTAATAGTATATCAAAATTTTCTCACTTTTTAATTATTTTAACAGAAATAACTAAAATTTAGTCAAGGAATGTATCATTTGTTTAGGTAAAAATTAACATTTGTAAATAGTTTATTTTTTTAATGTGTAAATTAATAAAAATTTGAAATTAACAAATGTTGGATTTATATTAAAACTCTACTCAAATTAATCTAAATGAAAGATAAAGCTAGAGCGAAAAATAGAGCGATTTATTGAGATAGTAATTATATCGTATTAGTTCTTTTTTGCATGTTACACGCGTTTATCTCCATATTACTCGGTCTGAGAGTAGGCCTGACAGGCGTTATAACCTGCGTTTCGGATCAATTGCCGGTACATATCAGCGACGACATGAACGCTACAATACAATAGATTTTGAGTCGCATCTCATCACTAATTACAGCTTCATTACTCAATATGCATAAATGTACAGTATAATATTATGCGTTTCATTTCAACTACTGTTAAAAATGATAAAAATATCTATTTATGTCAGATATATTAATAAAATGTACGTACTTAAATGTACGTAAGTATAAAGTTTTATAAAAAAAAGAGAACATTTTTACTGTTACATTAAAATATAGTCAACAAGATAATTAGCAATCTAAATTTGTACATAATAGTCACAAGCATAAATTATAAAATAATTTAATTTTTTAGACGTTTGCTTAATTCTATTACTTTATATAAAATTAATGTTACAATAAGCATTATTTTCTAATAAAACAATTATACATGTAAATATCGACAAATTATAAGAAAATATTATTTATGTTCAAATTTTTAGCAACAATATTTCCAAGTAAATTTTAGCTTAGCAATATCATATAAACAGTGTAAATAATGTTTGGCAAATTCAAAACAACTACCCGGGTCAAACTCAATCCAGATGAGAAGTTGGCGAATAGCGTCGCACTCGCATCGGCGGGTAAACACTTCTATCGCTACGGCCTGTCGTGGTTTCAAAACGGCAGCGCCGACCGCTCATTACTAAACCACCCGGTGCTCGCATTCATTGTAGTTGGGCAGCAAGTATTTCGCAGCCTACTATCGATTCTATCGCCGCACCGGACGGAACGGTACTACTTCTATATCGGCGACTTCGGCTACTTCTTAAATATGCGACTGTATATGGGTCTGACTGTAGCCATTGTATACCAAATGGCACTTATCTCGCAGATCATACATCTCTACTACTACCTGTGCAATAAGCAGCCGACGTATATGCGAGTGTTCGACATGATGTCGGGAGCGGTAACGCCGGCGTCGATCGGTCTGTCGGACGAGAAGTGTATTCGCGATATACTCGATGTGTCGCGCATTGCACTCAAACTCACGACAATATGTATCCGAATTCAGGTGGCGCTCAACTTCTTGTGCTCGTTCTTCAGCTACTATTTTCGCGTTAGTTTAATAGATGCGCTCACTATCGGTCTGGGTAATAGTCTGGTATTTAGTCTGGGCGGTTTTTACGCCTACAACATAGTCCAGTACCAGATCTGCTACTACTTTATACTAACCTATTATCTGAAGCGCAAACAACGCGAAGTCAATAACTACTTCCGTAGAGCTATCGATGCGAACAATAGACCGATAGTGCTGTACACGAATCGGGCCGTACGGGCGCTCAATGCTATCTACATTGAAATTCGCGAATATGACGGCAACTTTGCGGCCAAGTTCTTGGGCACCGTTTGGTTGACTTTTTCGATGGTCATATCGGCGCTGATTTTCATGGTGGCTAAGGGCGAGAGTATCCACTGATCCATACGCGCGGTGCTGTCGACTTCTATCACGTCGTATGTACTTTTGCTATTAGTGCTGATCGAGGCGTCCGCGTCCGTCAACTTCGAGGCCAAGAAGACCTATAAGCTCTTGTGCTCTTATAAGATGGTTTCGATTCAGGCCGAGCAGCCGGTGCTCTCCAAATTTAGCTACAGTTTTAAGGTGTGTTTTCATTTGTAATAGAGATTAAACATTAAACATTTTTAATTATAGATGAAGCGGAGAATTATATTTATGATTTATAAATTTTATACAAATTATTTTATTACATTACTTAAAATTTTAATACGTTAATAAATTTTTACTCATGATAGTAATCGCGTATAATATAAACAAAATAATAATTGATTTTTATATAGTTTTTAAGTATTTACGAAAGACTCGGACAGAGAAAGAAAACGAAAATCGGATTCTCATGTTGGAATCTATTTGTCATCTCATACCTCCGCGGTTACGAGGTAGCAAGTTTATTTTAATTATTTATATACTTGTTAACTTGTGGATTACTCTTGAGCTTAAATAACCCATAAATTAAAACTATTTTACCAAGGTCGTAGCGTTGTGTGCGATTGCGTTGATAAAGATTATGCAATTTGAATTAGAACGTAGAGCTCGGCTCACGACAGGCGCTATTTCTGATGCTGATAATTAAAACTTGTTTATTTGGACATAATGCGACAAACTTAATTTTAATAGCTGAAATTATGTAATTTGTTTTAACAAAAAAAATTGTTTTATTTAAAATAAGATAGGCAAAGTTTATCATGTGTAATTTTTAGAAGAAAAGCAAATAAATAACATTAAAGTATGCTCAAAAATGTAATAGAGACATTAATATGTTGATTTATTATGGTTCTTATATTCAATAAATTAACAAATATAATTACTAAATATTCAGATTACATTCCATAATTAATAAATAATTTTATTTTGAAATAAAAGAGACTAGATTAATATTATATCATTTAATAACAAAATATAAAATACCAATTATAGTTGGCAGTTTATTTTATATTTTTACGTATAATATTGTAATAATAATAAAATTATAAAATAAACAATTTATGATATGATTTATAATTATTGAAGTAACACTTGCTTAATAAATATTGTAAAGAATAAATTAATATTAGAGGTAGCTTAAATAACAAAAAATTGTTATAAAATATTACAAAACAACTTTGCACTAACTTACATATTATTAGTTGGTAACTAGAGAACACAAAACATTAAAAATTAGTTTAGTTTAATATTTACTCTTATTAAAAAACATT